>LPNX010707358.1:0-74398 GCA_001517045.1 Pseudotsuga menziesii
TTCCATGTTCTCAGGGAGCTCAATATGAGGGCGGACAAAGCAGTTAATAAAATCATAGATATAGGGTGCTATGAACTCAAGGTTAACACTAAGATTAGTCTAGAAATACCCCCATAATCTGTCTAAGGACGGGGAGTTTTAGCGGATCTCTGTAATCCTGATCAACGTTTTTAAGCTGTTATCTCTTATATTAATATAACCGTTTTTGTTAAAAAAAAATAATGAATTAAAATTTTTAATATAAATAATGTGGAATTTGAAAAAGAAGTTAATTTTTTTTGGTTAAATAGTGATTATATTAAAATTATTATTACATTTAAATTTGAAAAGATGTGAGGCAATATAATTTAAAACAGATTGTATTTAATTTTGTAAATTTTTTAATTTTTAAGAATATGGGTGTAATAATTTTATTATTTTAATAATTAAATTAATAATGAGTTAAATTTTTTATGTATAAATAATGTGGAATTTGAAAAAGAAGTTAATTTTTTTTTGGTTAAATAATGATTATATTAAAAGTTATAGATGTTAAAAAAGGTGATTTATCTAATTTAGAACATTAAAATTATATTTTTGTTTTAAGTAGTGTAAAAAAGAAAAACAACATTATTAAAATAAGATCAATTTTTTTTTATGAATGTTAGGTTCTCAATAATTTGTAAAACTCTTTGACATGAAAATCACTTTATAATACAATCTCAGTGTTTTAAAATATGTATAACGATACTAACAAGGTGGCTTTTCTGTGTGTGTGTGTTCAGTGGGCGTAGCTCGGGTGGTTGGGAGATTTAGTTATTGCGCTCCCCACGTGGGTTGGAATCTCGCCAAGGACATTTGCTCCTTGGGAGTCTTTGTATGTAATGAAATATTAAGCTGGTGAGCTATTTATAGTGATTAATGATGCCCAAGTTCATGTATACTTGCCTAGCCATTTACCTGTATAGATAATACGATATTGAAGAGTGAGCAAAAAGTCTAAATCATTTACATTTTATAGATAATACGATATTGAAGAGTGAGAAAAAAATCTAGGAAGTATATATATATATATAAAAGTTAGATTTTATGTAAAAATATTTTTTCCTTATAAAGGTAGTAGTTGTGATATATAATTTTATTTTGTTTTTATAAAAAATATTTTTTATAACAAGTAAATACGTTACAAAGATGTTACTCATGTTAAATATAAAAGAATAAAATTTAGGTTGAATATAAAAATTGAAAAAAATAAAGAAGAAATGATAAAAGCAGCATAGATCCAAATTTTAGGCTTTATCAAGAGTCGAGAGGGATCAAATTTTTGGAGTTGCAAACCTCTTCTTAAGTATTGCACTCAACTATCAACTTTAGTGTGATTGATTCACACCAAAAGACAAATCTTTTTATTTAAGGTCAACATATAATATTTTTATTATTAATATTTAATACTATATATGGCCCACATATAATATTTTTTAATATTTTTTATTTTGATAGGAAAGAACATTACAACATCTCCCCCACACATGGTTTAAAAACCATGTGCAAGGCCCTCCTATAACCATGGGTTGTTTAGGAGGCCTTGCACATGGTCTTAAAACTATTTGCAACGACCTCCTAAACCATGTATAATAAAACCATGGGTTGTTTAGGAGGCCTTGCACATGGTTTTAAAACCATTTGCAAGGCCTTCCTGAACCATGTACAATAAAAACATGGGTTGTTTAGGAGGCCTTTGCATGACCAACATTTTTTTTGGTGGATAGCTCAATTTTTTATTTTTTATTATTTTGTTAAGTAAAAACATTACAACATCTCCCCCATATTAAGTTGTTTTTGTGGCCGACATTTATTTTGAAGGATGATTAATTTTTATTTTTTATTTTTTATGGTCGACATTTATGTAACTTTATGTAATGTTACGTAACGTTACAAGATCTCCCCCATACTAGACTCTCGGCGCAATAAAAACTACAAAATATATATGTCATGTTAATAAGTAATTGTCCTCATAAAAAAACCAAGTTAAAATGAAAACAAATTTTATTTAAATAGTCAAAGTCAACACTGACTTGTGAAAAAGATGTTGCATGGCACTTTTAAAATAATCTATATTAAAATAATTGCATGTGAAACATGTTCCAAATTATGACAAATGTTTTTAATTTCATGTTTTAAATTAAAGCCATACTTTCAAGATTTATGTCCCATCAAAATAATAAATAAACAAAATTTAAAATTTCTCAAATTTATTTTTTATTTTCAAAATAATCAATTTAATAAATTATTTTTAAAAAATATTAAAATTTTTGATAGCATGAACTTGAATTAATGTGAAGTTAAAGAACTATAACCCAAAAGTATGTTAGGAACTAATAGTACATATACTTATCCAATAATCATTTGATAAGAGGTTTAGGCCTATTGTCTACCATCCAATCTTACACTATCTTCATTTTAGCCTTTGAATTGTTTGTTCCTTAATGTTTTATACATATTGTACACTACGAGGAAAATACCTTTTAGAAAAGATTTTTAATGTTAGAAGATTTGGTTAAATTGTTAAAAATCACCTGTTGCTAGTAGTAAATAGTTTAGAAGAGTTTCTAATGGATTTTCATATAAGTAAAAGTTATTGGCTTGTCAATTGGGTATAGCTTGTGTGGTTGTGGGAAGGAGTGTTATTATTCCCACCCAGGTTTTATTCTTGTAAGTGACATGTTGGGTTCATAATGACTAATTATGTTGTTGTAACTGCTTTGTTCCCTATTTGTTTTTAGATTTTTATCGTTTAATCAATATGATACAGGACCTTATCTGAGAGAATAACATGCACAACAATAATCACAAGAGACACAAATATTTTTCCTTGGGGAAATCATAAAGGAGAAAACCCCGCAACTTCCTTAGAGATAGAATGAGCACCAATAGCAAAAGTAAAACCCAAAAGTACAAAGATGATCTCCGACAGTTGTTCTCTCTCTCCCTTGTGCGAGCTACTCCTCTCTCACTCATGCGCTATTGTGTGAGTGAGTGTGTGTGTCAACTAGAGAGTCTCACTCTCTATTTATACTTAATTTCCACTTGACATTTACCCTACAGGGTCAACTTCTCTAGGAAAGTTTAATAACCCTAATACAACTCAACTATAGGGTCTAATGCCCCGACTTACAATGGAGGGTTAACCTCAATGACTTTACATGACTTAATTACATTAATGACTCTCCCAATCGAAGGAACAAACATCTCCATTAGGGTACAATGAAATACTATATAAAATATACAAGTGAATACATTCCAAAGTTACAAATACATCAACACTCCCTCTTGACTAGGAAGGTATTCTCTTGACACAATTCATCAGCACAAGTCTTCGCCACTGGATCATCATCGTCATTACTGCTGCTATCTCGAGCAAATGGTGTTATCTCTCAAATCTACTCGTCATAGAAAGTTCTACCGAGTTGGCTCTTTTTCATGTTGGATGTACGCCTAACCTCCATGTAGGTCTTCATCATCTCTGTGAGAAATCCATGAAGTAGGTACATCCCAGGACTTATTATATGCCTCTTGCAAAACCTGCAGGATCTCCCACGACTGATTATATGGCACTGCAAAACCTGTGTACCCTACTGTTACCTCATCATCTTCAGATCATCTCATCATCACACGCAGCACAACCCAAATACACATAACACAACACTTACATCCACCGGCGTGGGAGGACAAGCCTGCCACCATCTGGAAAAGGCTCAACATTTACATCAACGACCATGGGAGGACCTAGCCTACCACCATCTGAGAAAGCCTCAACATTTACATCAACAACCATGGGAGAACCTAGCTTGTCACCATGCTAGAAAATATCCAGCACTTACATCACGACCATGGGAGGAACTAACCTGCCACCATGTCGAAAAGGCTCCAACACTTATGTCATGACCATGGGAGGAACTAGCCTGCAACCATGCCAGAAAGACACCATCACTTGCATCATGAAAATGGGAGGAACTAACCTGCCATCATGTCAGAAAGGCTCCAACACTTACATCACGAACATGGGAGGAACTAGCCTACCACCATGTCGAGAAGGATCCAACACTTACATCAAGACCATGGGAGGAACTAGCCTGCCACCATGTCAAAAAGGCTCCAGCACTTACATCATGCCCATGGGAGGAACTAACCTACCACCATGTCGAAAAGGCTCATGTGTATCTACGTCTTCTGGACTCATCACTTCCCCTTGATCTAAAGAACACCAAGCTTCTCAATGAATTACTCAAACTTCACTCTTGCTAACGGCTTGGTCAATACATCGCCTATCTGCTCGTTTGTCACAACATACTGCAGCTTCACTGCTCCTATCTGCACCATATCCCTAATATAGTGATACTTGATCTTGATATGCTTTGACTTGTCATGGAACACAGGGTTCTCAGACAACTTCACACAACTCTGGCTGTCACAATATATACAAATAGCATCCAACTGGAGATCAAACAAATTAGACAGCAGCTTCCTCAGCCATATTGCCTCACAAATAGCTGAACAAGCTGCAACATACTCTGCTTCGGTTGTACTCAATGCCACGCAGGATTGCTTCCTGCTAAACCAAGAGATCACACCTGATCCCATTCTAAAGTAGCACCCTGAAGTGCTCTTCCTATCAATGGCACTTCCTGCCCAATACAAATCCAGATAACCTTCCAGGTTAATATTCTGATTTGCATAATACTTGAGCCCATAATCAACTGTACCCTTCAAGTACCTTAGAATATGATTTGCAGCAATTAGGTGAACATGTCTCGGATCCGTCAGGAACTGGCTCAATGAGTTCACAACAAAACAAATATTTAGTCTCGTATTCGTCAGGTACATCAAGGATCCAATCATCTGATGATGCATCGTGGCATCAACCGACTCTGATGAAGCATTACTCAATAACTACATGTTCAATACCATAGGTGTGGCCATGGCCTTGCAGTCCATCATCTTGAACCTATTAAAGATCTCCACTGCATACTTCCCTTGTCCAAGGAAGATTCCATCCACACCTCCATGCCTAGAAAGTAGTGCATCATACCCAAGTCCTTCATCCAAACTCAACAGCAAGCTTCCTCTTCGTGTCGGCAATCAACCCATCCTCACCTGTCACAAACATGTCATCTCCATATAGTAGGAGTATCACTAGGTTCCCTTCCTCAACCTTGTAGTAAAGGTTGGAATTTGCTTTAATCTTGGTAGATCCCAAACTATTTAGGAAGCTGTCAATCTTGCTGTACCACGTCCTGGGTTCCTGTTTTAAACCGTACAGGGATTTCTTCAATTTACACACATGAGTCTCCCTGTCATGTGTCTCAAATCAGAGTGGCTTCTCCACATACATTTCCTCTTCCACTACACCATCCAAGAACACGTTCTTGACATCCATCTAGTGTATCTTCCATTTCATTACTGCAGCCAGAGTAAGTATTAATCTGATGGAAGTGTATATGGCTACAGGTGCAAAAGTATCCTCATAATCTATCCCTTCCTTTAGGGAGAAGCCACGTGCCACAAATCTCGCCTTGTGTTTCTCTAAAGCCGCCATATGCAGCATGCTTGATCTTGTAGATCCACTTGGAAGTCACAACAGACTTCCCTTATGGTCTCAGGACTACATCCCAGACATCATTCTTCATGATCAACTGGTAGTCCTTAATCATTGCATCCTTCTGTTCTTTCTTTTATGTCACTTCTTCATAGTTGGAAGGTTCTTGATCAATGATGTCGCACAACAGGGATACATAACTGGAGTATGGCCTAGGTCTCTTCCTTTCTCTATGTATTCCTTCTAGAGTTCCATATCTCTCTACATCTAGGATAGCCTCTCGTACGCAAGTTGGTTTCCTCTTGTAAGAATTCTTCTCACGGGGTGGATCAACTGAGGTTCTTCTATTTCTCGATCTTCTTTTGGAGTTGCTTCATTCATTGTTGTATCTTAGATCCTGGGTACTTCTGGTTCTTCAATGTCTTCAATAGGGAGTTTTCTGGATTTACTGTAAGCTGAATCTTCATCGAATGTTACCTCCCTATTGATGTCGATCGTCTTGAATCCTAGGAAATATATTATGTAAACCTTCGAGCTTTCAATATATCCCACAAATATACCCTTCTTTCCTAAAGGATCTAACTGCGTCCTCTTCTCTTTTGGAATGTGTATGTACACTAGGCAACCAAATATTCTGAGATGGATGACTTCTGGTTTCTTGCCGGAGAAGGCTTCTTCTGGTGTCTTGTTCTCAAGTACTCTATGTTGAGTACGATTATGTACAAACATAGTTGTCCTAGCTGCTTCTACACATAGATGCATAGGAAGATCCTAATCATGAATCATTGCCCTTGCTGCTTCCATAATCGTTCTTTTCTTCCTTTCTGCAACTCCATTTTGTTGTGGATTATATGGAGTGGTCAACTCCCTCTTAATCCATGACTCTCTACATAATTCCTTGAATTCTTCTGATGTGAATTCTCTACCATTGTCTAATTGAAAGGTCTTGATTTTATTCTCTATGGTTCTCGATCAAGGCTTTGAAATATTTGAACTTACTGAATACTTCATCCTTTCTCTTCTAGAAATATATCCATGTCTTCCTAGAAAAATCATCAATGAAGGAAACATAATATACATACCCACTCAATGAACTGGATGACATCAGATCGCATACATTAGAGTGGATAATTTCCAAGATTCCTTTTGGCTTGCTCTTGCTACTTGGAAATGTCTTCTTTGTGTTCTTTCCCTCTGCACATCCTTTGCAAAAGCCTTCATGCTTTTCCTGGATTTCTGGAAGACCTTCAACAACTTTTCTTGCAAGTGGTAGTGCCCTATAGTGCACATGTGCAAGCCTTCTATGCCAAAGTTAACCTGGCTCTACTGAGTCATGGACCAAATCTTGTTATGGTTAGCCCTTTAATTTGTATAAGCCTCCCTCTTTCTCTCCAATCACTACTGCATCATCTATGGTCTTTCCCTTTGCCCACATAAGAACTTGGCCATCAACAAATGCAACCCTCATACCGTTTTCATCCAATGTAGATATGCAGAGAAAATTCTTGTTTAGTCCTTGTACAAACAAGACATATTTCATCTTCATAGACTTTCCAGAGTCTAGTTTATAGGAAGCTTCACCACTTCCTTTTATAGGATACTGGTAGTAATCCCCAAGTTTCACTTTGTGGAGTGACTCATGTTTGAATAGATTCACAAGGGATTCTTTAAATCCTGTCATATGTTTGGAAGCCCCACTATCTATGAGCCAATCATTGCTTCCATGTGTAACAGTTCCTGTGAGGGAATAAATAAAATCATACTCTTCATCGCTTGAAGAATCTTCAATTTCTTCTTTGACTCTCTTCCTGGGAGGTTCATCATCCTCTGCGGTGTGAGAATGATGTATTCTTTTGTTGTTATTCTTCTTGTGGGAGCCACCTCTATTTCCGGGACAATCTTTGGAGAAGTGTCCCTTCTCATGTCATGTATAGCATCTGACATTAGATAGACCTCTGCTAGATATTTTAGGGTTATCTTTCTGATTCTGGTGATAATTCTTTCCTTTTGTGTGATGGTAGTGTCCCCTTTTGATTTTCTTGGTGTGTGATGTGAGAGCTTGATCTTCATTTCCCATATTTTCTTCTCGAGGTATGATTCGAGCTTCTTCTTGTGAGCATTCCTCCCACATCCTACTAAAGGTGATTAACTTTCTTATAGCACAAATTCCTTGAATAAAGGATTCCCATGATCTGGGGAGAGCATTCAAGGTGGTTACCACAATTTCTCCATTTTCTACTTCTTCTTCCATAGCTTCAAGTTGTTCTTTGATTTGAGAGACCCTTGTAAAGTATGACTGTATGGCCTCTGCATTCTGGATCTTTACATTCTTCAATTTATTTTGCAAAGTCATATTCTGATTTATATTCTTCCCTTCAAATAACTTGGTCAAGGAATCAAACATCTCTTTAGGTGTCTTTAAGGAAGACACATGTGGTTTAAGGTGATACTTGATAGAATCAACAATAATCCTCTTGGCCTTGACCAAGTTCTTCTTTTGTAAGGATTTAGCCTCATCTCCCTCTGGAACTGGAACCTCTCCACTTATGTAGGTGTCCAATTCATTTTCTTCAAGAACAAGTGAAATCCTATATACTTCCATGCTGAGAAGTTATTAGCTCCTTCAAGCTTTTCATCAAGCTTGGTGTTATGAGACATCTTTAATGAGAACCTCAAATGGAAATACAAAAGATTTAGATCTTACCAATTTGAGATACTTGGACTAGATCTGGAGTTGATCTTCTGTAGTGTTGGTTTTTTGGTCCGCAGTCAAATTAGGGTTTGACTTTCCCAGAGTTTTACCCAACCAAAAATTTCGATCTTGGTCTCTAAATTTCGATTTTGAGGAGGAGAGCAATACTATGTTAGGATCATTCAAAAATTCCACCTCGGTGAAAATCCCTAATTTCCCGCAGCAATGATAGGCCAAAAATTGAAAATGCCCAGAATCAAATTCTGCTTAGACAAGTAGATGCACCCTTCAATGGAGAGTTATCCTAGCCTCCTTTTGCTAATGATCCATGGATAGAAACCCAAAAATTAAGAATCACTAGCTTTCACAGCTGCACAGTGTCTTCTTCTCAGGTTAGCTCTGATACCATGTTATATTTTTATCGTTTAATCAATATGATCTAGGATCTTATCTGAGAGAATAACATGCACAACAATAATCACAAGAGACATAGACACTTTTCCTCGGGGAAACCATAAAGGGGAAAACCCCGCAACTTCCTCAGAGATAGAATGGGCACCAATAGAAAAAGTAAAACCCAAAAGTACAAAGATGATCTCCGACAACTGTTCTCTCTCTCACTTGTGCGAGCTACTCCTCTCTCACTCATGGGCTATTGTGTGAGTGAGTGTGTGTGTCAAATAGAGAGTCTCTCTCTCTATTTATACTTAATTTCCACTTGACATTTACCCTATAGGGATGACTTCTCTACAAGAGTTTAATAACCCTAATATAACTCAAATGTGGGGTTTAATGTCTCGACTTACAATGGAGGGTTAACCTTAATGACTTTACATGACTTAATTACATTAATGACTCTCCCGATCGAAGGAACAAACATCTCCGTCAGGGTACAATGAAATACAATATAAAATACACAAGTGAATACATTCCGAAGTTACAAATACATCAACATTGTTGACCTAGCCTTTTTCCCTAAAGAAACTAACGCCTACCCTTGGTAGCATCCTCCAAATGAGGGGAAGTGCTCGAAATCTTTCCCCAAGATAATTACCTAGAAAAATAAAAGTAAATTTTATTGGTGATCAAAGGTTCTAACAAAGGTATTTTTAATTGAAACACTAGCCTTTTTCCCTGAAGAATCTAACGTTTACCCTTGATAGCATCCTCAAAATGAGGTGAGGCGAAGTGCACTAGAGAAATAAAATACCAACACTAAACATTGATGTGTATGACATATTTAGACACCCCAGTATGTATTTCAAATATGCAAATAATTGGAGAACTTGTATAAAAAATATGCATTGTTGCATCACAATCAAGATACTCACCGATGCTTTATAATAAAGCACTAGTGAATAATATATTATAAAACACGATGAGTAAAATATATATATTACTAGTAACTATTATATTGTAAAGCATTGGTGGTATCTTAATTGTGACAGATTGATGCATATTTTTTATATCAATTCTCCTGTGTGTGTATGTGTGTGTGTCACATAAGTGTGTATTTCATAAGTAATTTAGCATCGATGTGTATATCAATTTTTTTTTCAAGAAAAAAATGTAATATATTCATATAAATAAGCATATTGCATACTTCAGATGCTAAAATTTTGCATTATCAATTACATAACTTGTGGCCTTTTTCTCAAGAAGCCAATAACAAACATCAAAATAATTCAACTTTCTTTCATTCTATATCAACTTTCTTCATCATATTCCTTCTAACAGCTCAAACGAAGCTCAAGTGCTTCTTTCAAAGTTCAAAACTATCTATTTGTAATCTCTATATCAATCATTCCCTCTGATATATCAGCTTCCTATGATTCACCATATTTTTTTCTAAATGCTCAATAAAAAACAAAGCCTTCCTTCAAAGTTCAAAACTGTCCATTTTTACATGATAATCCATTCAGCTTTCTTCAACAATACTCCTTCTTTTAAGAGTCCATCCACTTTCATATTTTGTTCTCAATAGATATATTTATAGCTTATGTTTTCAAAAGTATCACTAATTCTAATTGTTTCCTCCAGGAATGCAAGAAGAGGCATATTGTGACATGTATATTTTCTTATTCATCCACTTAATAATAATCAGAGAATCACCAATATAGATTTTCAAGCTTTCTAGCCATTTGATCTTTACTAATTTGAGTAACATCCATAATGTTGATAAATCTACGAAGTTGTTAGTCCCACTGCCTAGACCAACTTTAAACTCTATTGTATCTCTCTCTAAAAATTAAATTATGCCTTCGGATCCACATTGACCTCTTTGTCCATGTGCAACTCCATCGAAGAAATCTAGTGGGAAATCATTAAGGTCCAAGGGGATTACACACCTAGAATTATTTTTCTTTACTGCTTGTGGAAAATAGGCCAAAATAATTTTACTCTAAATGTTATAAACAAAAGTCGGCTCATCTTTCTCATCAAAGAGGCTTCAATTCCTTGCCCTCTAGACATACCCTATTACCATAGCTAGGAGGGCTCTAAACTCTTCAATTATCTTGTTATTGCACTAATTCTGTAAACTTTATTCCACCGAGTGACCTATCCAACAAAGTTTTACTTCAGCTGGAATCTCCAGATTCTTCCAAACTTGTTTAATAAATTTGTAGTATTTTGTTACGTGGCAATCAATTTCCTTTGCCTCTTTGCACAAACAACATCTGTTAGGACCAACCCAATTTATCCTTAACATTTTATCCCACGTAAGAGCTTTGTTTGAAAGGATGAACCACATAATTTTTTTTTGCCTTCAATTGGCAATTAAATGACCAAATAATGTTCACCACCATTGTTGCCTTATACACAGAAAAACCTTATCCATCATAGCTTTATAACCCTCCTTGGACAAGTAAACAACATTATCTTCCCCTATCCAAATAAATTTATTGTTGTTCGTAGATAAACTGACATAATTGCAGCTCAAATTTTCTATAAAAGCATATCGCAAATATTTGTTTTCACCACTAAATCCCAAAAGGTTTGCATCTATCCAATATTGCCTCCATTGTTCATTGGTGTTGTTGATGTTAATATCCTAGGCGAAAAAAAATGCTTTTTCATGCAACGACTGAATTATCCTTTGAGAAAGGATGCACCCCACACCGCTCCCCACCCAAGGGTCAACTCCCTACCGGACATTTGCTCCATTACCGAATTTCCAAACTAACATGTCTCTAATAATGATGAATGCATTAATATTTGCTTTCCAAATTGTAGACTTTTTTCGGACAACCTTAGAAGGCTTCCTTATCCACTCAATCACTGTCAGGGGATGGATGTATTTATGCATCACAATTTATGTCCACAACCCTATTCCTTCAATTACCCTCTATATACTTTTGGTTTCTAGTGCTTTGGAAAACAAGTTGAGGTTTATGACTCCCCAACCGTCTCATTCTTTTGGAAAAGCAATGTTCTTCCATTGAGTCCACTCACATCCCTTTATTTCATTCCTTCCTGTCCAAAAGGATCTCATACTCAAAGAAGCCAATTTATTAAGAATCCTTTTAGGAATCCAAGCAAGAGACCAATAGACTAGAATAGCTGTTAACACTAACTTTATTAGAATGAGTCTCCCCCTTTCAAAAGCAATCTCAAGCACCAATTAGTGACCCTTTTTTCACTTTTATTTAATAACCATGTCCAATCTTTTATCCCATAGTCTTGAGGTTTTAAGTTGAAGACCAAATAATTCAAGCCATTTTCGAAATTGAGATCCTTAATATCAAACAGATTTCTGTAAAATTCATAATTCATCTAAGCTCCTAGGAACATAGACTTTCCAATATTAACTTTCATTCTAGATGCCTTATAAAACAGGCTTAAAATTTTTGCCATCTTTTCACCATCTTGACGAGATCCATCGCAAAAAATCAGCATGTCACCCATGAATAAAAAATGCATTAATTTCAGTATACCACCTATGCTCACTCCTTTGAAACTCCCCTTTACCTTAGCTTGGGTTATGGCTCTACTTAGCCCTTCTACAATAAGTACAAATAAGAGGTGACATGGGACATCCTTGTCTTAAACCTCTTCTAGCTAAAAAGGAGAGGCTTTCCCATTAATTATTATAGAAAAGGTGTAACAAACCTAATAGTAAAAAAAAAAAAATCTAATTTGATAAAATATTACTCTTTTAGAAAATTAACTATATATATTTATATTTACTACCTCAATGATTGATCAAGGTCATAATTATGATTTTAACATTAAATTAGTGAATTGTTAAACTAACCCATTTAACAAACCCATATGGTCATGCGAGGAGGCATGGATTAAGGCTTAATTAGCTCTTAGAGCCAATGCCGATGTATTTTGTTCGGAGGTGTCACTCCTTCTATACATGGATGTATGGTCAACGACATATAAGTCTTGACAAGGGAACCTTTAGACTGGTCACTTCATTGATATTAAAGTCTGTAATCCACTCAACTACATGGAGGCTTCAGCTTGCTCACCATAATGCACCCCAGTTGGGTTCCATCTCTCTCTCGTGGAAAGTGTCATTCTGTTCCTTTCTCTGGTGCAGGGTTTAATTTTATCATTTCACAAGTTAAAACTATTTTGCAGTGCATTTGGAGTATGATGAGGGTAGAGTGACAGTTTTCCATTCCTCCTGCGAAACTTCATGGCACAATGAGGATATGGTTAACGAGTGAGGGTCATTTCTCTATTGTTACAGAGTTATGTATTAAGACCTCGCAGGAATGGTATGATGAAGTAGTTCCTTTGGATACCATTCTATGACTGTTTGTTGAGAGTTAAGAGTGAAATTGGTTTGTTGTGGTTTTTGAGAAGTGAGGTTATACCCTCAAACCCAGTAGTGAGGTCGTCGCCTTGGTTCTATGGCAGCTTCGAATCTGCACGTTCAATTTGGTAGGTAAGCCCTAACTCAATTTTTTCTTGTAATAATTAATTTTAAAGAACATTTCTCCATTTTAATGATTGATAACCCATCTATTGCAGGTAAGCTTGGCTTCGGTTGAATGGTCACAGGATTCCCACAACTTACTCCAGTCCTGGTAATCCTTCTTTCTTGGCTCCTTTCATGATTGTATGGGGAGAATTAAGAAAGGAATGTTGGTTCATTTAGCAAGGAACTATCTAGTCTTGGTTTCGATGGATTCCAGCGTGGGCAGGTTGGTGAAGAATGTGCTAGGGTTTTTAACTATACTTATTTTTATATTTTAAAGAGAACAACTTAAGTTGTTAACATGGTTATTTAATGATGCTCTATCATTATTTTGGAAAGCATTGCAGCGTTGTTATCTTCTTTTACATATAACTAAATGACTGTTAGTTTTCCATTATTGTGTGCGGTCATGAATGGAGCCGTCTAACTACGGGACTTTTTTGATTTCTAGGCTTTTTTTGATTTCTAGGCTAATTTTTTGCTGGAATTGGATGAATTTAATCTACAAAATCTGTAATTTCTGTTGTTTGTTGGGCTATTTTAAATTTAGAAATAAAATCAACTTACAGAAAACCTCCAAACACCCACATTCTGTAAGATTTAGCAATGTTTTTAGGACGTTTTGAAAATTCCTTAAAAATTCATAACAAAAAACTGATAAAAACCAATAGAAAAAAATAGGTAAAAGAGTCTCCTGTTTATACTACTCGTTTACTGAATTACGTCGAGGGGTTTATAAGGTTTTAATCTTAGGATCATTTTGGTCTTGGCACCTGGTGATGTGGCAGTAGTGGATAGTGTCCAGTGCCCAGGATGATAGAATTTCAAACCACCTCTTCCACTCTTGATTCCACTTTCTTTTTAGCGCCTGGTTCTTTGCTTTATACTTTGACTTGGACACATGGCATGGATATTTAGTTCGGGTGACTATAATTTAATGATTTTATTTTGGCACATGAACTTGTGTGTTCTCCCTTTAGCACTTTCTATTACACTCAACAGCATTTGTGTTTGGCACTTTCTATTACACAACAGCATTTTGTGTTTATTTTGTGTTTGGTATTGAAACTTGGCAATAGTGACATGCACTGCAACTTGGAGATTGGGTTTGATAACAAAACTTAATAAGTTGGGTGAACTTTGCATAAATTGTAAAAAACAAAAAATTTAACAAAATTAAGTAAAAAAAATTGCATGTGCTAATAGATTACATGATGGAAAATCCTATAGCTTAATGGCCTTGATTAATGGCAATACCATACCCTTATACATGATAGAACCCAATGAAAACACTACAATCGTGCCAATCCTGAAAATGATTAAGTGTATTGAACTCTTAATGGGATATGAAATTATGTTTTCTTCGTATGAAAACTATTAGTGTGTTGAACTCTTAATGGGATATGAAATTATGTTTTCTACATATAAAATCAGATCAGGTTGGAACCACTCTCAAACACTTAATGGTAATGTTTAAAGTTTAAGTAAAAGGAGAATGCCAAATTTCACTTTAAGAATTCAACAATTTTTAAGTAAAAGGAAAAGGAATAACCTATTGACCCGACCATTTGCACCAATTGGAAGACCAGGGCTCCATTTAGGCGGCGACGGTGCTTTGCTGGGTGTCGGATTGGTGCAAATGGTCGGTTCGATAGGTTATCCAAAGGAGAATGTCAACTTTTACTTTAAGAATTCAATATTACAATTAATTAAGAGGCGACAAACTATTGAGAGCTCAATCCCTTATCTCTGTTTTGTCTTAAAGGGTCATTGGCACAAACAAGGAAGTAGTTTCCTAGGGTCCCATGCCCCTCATGGGCACTTTGTTCGGCATAGAAACTTCCAAAAAAATGCAAGAAATGTCACGAAAAATGGCTGAAACACCTTCAAAACATTGCCTATCGTATTGCACTATTATAACGTTTACAAATATGAAAATGCTTTGCAAGATAGCTAGTGGCATTTCATACTCATTTTTGTCTTTCCTCATGTTTCTGAGACTAATACGCAACCATTCTAGGCATTTTTTGCAACTTAGCTTTCATTCTACTCATAGATGCATGATCTCATTCCATTATTAAAAAAATAGCAAAGATGAAAATCTATTTAGTATAATCTTTGACAGAAATTGAGATTACCACAATTTAAATAGCAAAAAATAAGAAATGTATATCTAGAAAATGGAAATTGCAGATCATCCTATACAACAATAAAACTTTTCTCCAATCGAAGCGCATACATGTACAACGCTTGAATATTTTAAGATGTAAAAACTTGCTTAAAAGGTTAGGAAGAATGTACGAGCTTGTTTTCAATCCTCCAAATAGGAACTATATAAGTGGAGCAGAAACTTTGTACTTCAAAGAAATCTCTTCTAGGAGTGCCTTGTTCTCCCTAAAGTCCTCGACTCCTTTTGACACCCTTTCATTGGTCACCATTATGAGATGCCCACAAAAGAGACAAGAAAAATAATTAAGTTGGGATTGTTGGAATAGAATATTAGTGACATTAATAAAACTACAATACTCAACATTTCATGAAATTGGACAAAGATCAAATGTTCCATGCACGATTCATATCTATAATATAACCAAAGACCTGTCAAAGTGATCATTTGCAATTATGATGGACACTCAAACTTTGGATGTTGTTTTCCACAATTAAAAAACTGACATCCACATACTCAAGCTCTCAAGTTGACAAAGCAAATTTGTGTGTCGGTACATATGAATGCAGATATACTCAAAGGTCATTAATGGCATTCGAAATGTTAACATGGTATAAAGAAGACAACAACACAATCCAATGGTGTAGGTTAATTGGCCAGGAAAATGAATAATTGTTTAATAGAATTATAAAGAGATGAATTTTACATTGAATAACGTGTTGTTTTCTAATGGAGATGCTTGTTTACAAGAGATGTTAGAGAAAGTAATCATAGTAATATGTTGATTTAGGATTATGTAAAGTGCATTCATATAATAATAAATTTACCATAAAATTTAAAACAGTAAAGAATCGTGTTATTATAATATAAGATACTTTCAACAAAGTCCATCGTTTCCCTAGTAAAAGTGCACCAGGGAAGCAACAAGTTACAACCAACTTTTAAAAAAAATCATTTGAAGAGAAATGTGTTTCCAAATACAATGGACAATTATTATGTGATAGATCATAGAATATGTTAAATAATATCTAAACCTAAAAAGTTGGTCATGACATTGCAAAAAATACAAATGTACTGAAATCCCAAAAGGAACAGTGATTGGCAATTATGTCATGAGCCAACACTTCTTCCAAAATGGAACAATCCTAAAATTTGTAGGAGTGACTTAGTTGTTTTAGCACAAAGAGGAATTTAAAATAAAGCAATTATGTCATGAGCTAACGCTTCTTCCAAAAAGGAACTATGCTAAAATTTGTAGGAGTGACTTAGTTGCTTTAGTACAAAGAGGAATTTAAAGAAAATACATGTTCAGATGTTCTTTTGATGTAAGCTTTGATGTAAGCTTCACCTTTGGTCGGTTCTTATCTATCCACAATTTTATTATTAACCTAAGCCTTTATGGTTGTTTAGGTTAATAAGACTTATTTACTTGGCTCACTTTCTCACCATGGAAGCACTTTATGGTTGTTTATTACTTGTTCTTTTGTCTTATATTTTCCAATTTTATCTTTTTTCTTCTAGATCATTTGCATTTATTTATAATATGGATTATAACACTTTGTACATTGTTTATGTTGCATGCACCATTTCTTAAATTTTCCCATGTAAGTATCTAGTGACGTTGCAACACAAATCCTTGTTTATTCACTAAAATGCCAATTTACTACTAGTATTATCCATCACGTGCATGGAGTTTGTATTTACATTTATTGCCACTATAAAACGAAGCAATTTCAAATTTTCAATTGGTGGACTTGTAGTTGAAAGATCATTTCAGAAATGTTTGTGGTAAAATCAATTTTTAATTCTTATCCATGCTAAGAGAAATGATGAAATAGAGTAATTTCAAATATCACTATTGTTGATGGTTACATAATTTTTTCATTGTTTTACCTCATTAGTTTCAACAATTATGTTCTAAGTTATCTTTCTTCTATTTGTGCCAGTTTGGCTAAAGCAATAGATATGTAGCCACAAAGCACTAGTTATGTAGCCTCTTGTTGTACCAAATGATGGACACGCTACAAGGTTTAAAATTAGCAAAGATGGATCCTCAACTGCCACTTTGAAGGATGCTTCCTCTTCTGAACTTGTTTGGGACGACAATGATGCAAAATCCTTCTAGAGTGCTTATTAGATCTTAGTTATTAAACGGATTTGAGTATTGTTGTGTGTTTGATATTTAGATTTTGCTTAGGATTGCATATAATGATGTTAAATGATGTTATAGGGCATTATAAATTCACCGCATTGTGCTCTCATCTGCATTTGGGTTTGGGCATCTCATAATGTATCCTTTTTAGGGCATTTGTTCCTACAACGTTGAAGGGAGAAGTGGAACCGAAAAACAGCGAGCAATCACCTAAGGTTACCAAATAGCCATAGGTACAGTCCATGCTTTGATGACAATGATACTTAGCACATGGATATCCATCAAGGAGGCCTTTCACTAGGACACTTAATAAGTATAGATAAAATGCAAAGGTTATTCTTGATCCATCCTAGAAAAATAAAAAACTTAATGATCTAGAAATTTCTTCATAGGAAATAGGAGGAAAAATGAAAAACCAGACATATTTGGGGTCTCTTCAAATAATTCCAAAAGCTAGAATGAGCTCTAGGTTGAAACCAAAATTTAAATAGTATCAAAAATCAAAACCTATACAGTTTATCGAAGAAGAAGACTCTGATCAATCTATTGAAAAGGAGGAAACATTAGATAAATTTATGGACAACATGGAGAATAGCATTAATGATTTTCCTGATATCCCAGGAATATGCTCCCAAGATGAGTCAATGACAAGTAAAAAACAAAATAAAGAAGGCTCTTCTTTAGATTTATATTCAAATGCCGAGTCTCAAGAACAGGTTGACACAAGAAAAGTTATTCCCGTTCAAGGTTTAAAGGGTTAGAAAAACAAAGTCAAAAGGTAGAAATTGATTGTTGCTAAGGAAAGGATAAAGTATTTGGAGCAAGAAAACAAAGAGTTGTTAATGAAGAATGTCAGGGTGAATAATAAGATGAATGGGTGGATTGTCAAACATAATAAGTTATGTGATTTTTCCCAAAGAAAATCAAAGAAGAATAAGGAATTAAAAAGGCATAAGATGTATTGGAGAGTTAAGTATCTACAAGAAAAGAAAAAGATTCAATCCAACCATGACAGGATAGGCCATATGGAAAAGCTTGGAACTCAAGTCTTACAACACACCTTGTATATTTCAACATCTCAGGCTTGATCAACTAACTACTGCAATAGGTTTTTAGTATACGGAGGAGCATAATGTGGATCTTCAGTCAATGCCATGGCTTATGTTTTTCAACATTGGTTTCAACAGTTATCAAGATACGTTGCAAATTTTTTGCAACCAACCTAGATTCATTTTGTAATTTTGGTTAGTCAACCTTAATTACTGATATAATTCAAATATACTCTCACTTTTTGTTTCATATTCTAATGTAATGGTTTTAAAAGTTTTGGATCTTTATCTAGGTCAAGTCTATGTGTCATGCCTATCATATCCATGTATATTTGACCTAAGGCTTAGATTAGAAAGTTGATCCTTTTGAAGTGGATTTGAGATCCAATTTTTTTTGGCTATTGTATGTTTTAAAATGGATGGTTTATGTAAAGAAAGGGGTTGTTGGTAGAACAAAAACTTGTACTACTTCACCGGTTTTGTATTTTACATAATTTTCTTAGGTAAATCAAAATCATATTGTCTTAATTGATTAATGCTCTTGTGGTATGGTTTGAATATTCATTTCTTTCATTAGCAATTTGTATTGAATGTAGTGTGCTTTTGCATAGCTTTACAATGATTCATTATTTGTAGATCAAATAACAATGTAGAATTGTGTATTTCCTATTTTGCAGATCAAATGACAGGGTTGTTTTGTTTATTTCCTACATCCATTGGACTATCTTCAATATTTAACTTGTAAACAAGATATTGATGTATGTGATGTTTTTGTCTACTGTTTCACCTATCATTTTTCACTCCCAATAATTTGACATAATCATTTTGAGAATATTGTGAAGTCACAATTTGCCAATTGAAAAACCTATCGAAAAATGTATTTGATACCTATGCATGGCTTTAGGATGATCATGCTTATCTACTCTAGCCTTGGCATCCACACTAAGATGATTGTTGTTGATAGGTATTGTATGGTTGTACACGTACGGTTGCTAGGGAAATAATAATAATACTTTTTGCAATCTCACGGAGCCAAATTCTTGATTTTTGTTCAAAATTCCTCAAAAAGGTTTATGGGTTTCATAACTTGCTTAATCATATCTTATGAACTTATACAATCTATCATCCTTTTCCAGCCATTAGATACTCAAATTCATGTATTGATTCTTTTTACCATCATAGAGGACTCTGTAAGTTAGGTTCCCAAATTCTCAAAGGGTGCTAGCTCAATGGAAGAGCTCTTGCTTTAAAAGCAGGAGGTTGGTGGTTTGATTCCTCCATGCCCTAATGATATTGCAATATATGTTAAAATGACTAAATTAGTGATAATAAAAGATATAAGTAACCAAACAATGAAAGAAAAATGACCAATATTTGCATATAAAATGATTCAAAACGACTGAATTACTGACCAAAACATGAGAGATAATTGACAAAAACATGAGAGAAAAAATGATAAAAAACGACCAAAATTTGTATATAAACGACCAGATGGTAGTTTTTGTGGCTAATTTCGGGTCTCTTATCACGTGACAAAAAATGTGGTCATATTTAGTTTGTTTAATTATAGCTTGTCTTGTGGTCATTAATTTGGTCATATATTTGGTCATTAATTGTAACAATTGATCACCAAATATATGACCAAATTAATGAACAAATATACGACCAAAATTAATGACCACAATAAAAGCTGTAAATGACTAAACTAAATATGACCACATTTTTTGTCGGGTGATAAGAGACCAGAAATTAACCACCAGTGATTTTGAAATCAAAAGTGGTCATTTATATGTGTATTTTTGTCATTTTATTGGTCACTTATCTCTCATTTTGTACTAGTTTTATGAGCCTCCAATTATCATGGATTTAAGGGAGAATGTTTAAGTTCCAACACTGGATGAATTTGCACCTGAATACTTGGACGAGCTTAAAGAAGATGTGATAATGGACAAAAGAACGAGGACTTCAAGACAGGGTGATGTGGACTATCTTCGAGTTGGAATGAAAGGAACCCATCTAAGTAAAGCATGGTGGATTGAGAATGGAAAGGTGAGGCATCAACTCCCTCACTTGATTATTGATTGATGATGCTTTTAAAGGCCAAAATCCTTCTAATGTCCGGGAGGTATGATCTAGGAGGATCTTTGAACGGGTCATTTTTCAAACTCAACAAAATGCAATGGAAGTAGAAACAGAGCGTAGATCTCGTCGATCCGATTCAAACGATGTTCGTTTTACTCAAAATAGACTTTGTATGGAAAAGTTATAGTGTTGTGAATTTTCGACAAAACAACATTGTCCTACATAGATTTGGGAAAAAAGGATGCCACGTGGCACCACTACAAGGGTGACATGTGGAATTCGTACTATGACATTGAACCCCACATGGTGACACATGGGAGGAAGTGATGACGTGGAAAGTACATGGATCCGACTTGGCAACTTGATTGGGTAGTGATCAGGAAAACATGTGGAACAACCTACAAGTGACACGTGGCCCACTCCGGCCATGACACATGTCACCTAGAGTCCCAAAGGTGGTTGAGAATCCAAAGTAGACATCATTGGGGTCGAAACTGTGACCTCCCACTTACCAATTGAATACCCTACCACTCTGCCATCCATGGGTCTTATTAGGCCCAATATAAAACATTGTATTTAAATTTGATAAAGAGGTTGGTGGGTCTTGTTAGGCCCAATATAAAACATTGTATTTAAATTTGATAAAGAGGTTGGTGGAAAAATAATAGGGGGTTGACTTGCCCCTGCCAAAGTTGGTAGTGGGGATGGTCGACCCACCCCCCTCCCAAATTGGCGTTTGTTTAACAGATGGAAAAAAACAACACAATCAATGTGCTAATACAATGGTCCACGAGGGTTGAACCTTGGACCTCTGAGAACCCAAATGCCCAACATGGACTGTGATCACTGCTACACCAATGATGCTCATTGGGTGGATTCCCACCGCGGGCTATTTAACACCAGTCCACCAAGTGTCGTGGGAAAAGATCACGTGGGTCGAGAGGGATGAGGTTGAACAAACACACATAGCCCGAGGTGCGACTGAATCCCAAGGACCGTACAATGTATGATCATTCGTATGACAATATAATTGTACAGATTGCCATGTGGCAGTCAAGGAGGCCATTGGCTTTTAGAGGGGTGAATTTTTAACATCACAGAAGTATAGAGTGTTTTATGTCATTCTTCACCGTCAAAGCCTTCTGAATGTAGTGGTGTAATCTGTTTTCTTATTTGAGCAGCCGATTTGTAGGTTACTCCTAGAAATGAGGTATAAAGCCATATTTTCCATGTACTTGATATTTTTGCTGAGATTATAAACAAACAACCTCCCCATTGAAGAGCAGACCTAGAGACATAGTCCTAGTGGGACAAACTTCATTATCAAGTGGTTCTTGTGTGATTTTATGGTGCATGTCTATTTATATGTTTTCTTCCTTTTATGTGCACATTTACACATTCATGCTCTTTTAACCAAACAATCCAAATGATAAGTCCATGATTACAAAGATCTTGATCAAGGAAATCCACGTATGTACAAATAATCAATAGGTATGCTCAATTTTTTTATATTTCTAATGACCAACTCTTTCACAACCTATATATTCTATTACAAAGACCCTGATAAAGGAAGTCCACCTATGTATAAATAATCAATAGGTATGCTCATTTTTTTTATATTTCTAATGACTAACTCTTTCACAGCCTATATATTCTATTAATGGGCTCGCTCTTTTTTATGTTGTATAGCTTCAATAAGATCTCCCAATGATGGATGGAATGTCTACTAAAAACATTGGGATGTTTCAAAACTAAAATGCAATTCAATTCTAGATAGTTTCACCGCATTGAAACCAACCAATGTTTGAGAAGCTCATAAAGCAAAGCTCTACAACATCTCACATACTATAACTATGTGAAATAATGCACCCCCCTTCCCTTTTATAGAACAAGATAATAGAGGAAGTTACAAAAGAAGCCTATAGAATCGAGTACTCCACATAACAAGATCAAACCCTCACTTAAAGAGAGTTCACCCTCCAAGATAATATTATTGAACTAGGGCACCTAATGTGTTAAAGTTAGGTGGTTTGATGACAACTTGTGCCAAGCACGTTTCTCCACATGTGACAAAATCAAATAAACACACATGCCCACACATATCAACTCAAAATAACTTTAATGTGACTCCAAGGGACAGAAATAGATGAATGAAACTATGAGACAATTCACCCTTTAAAAACACTCCTTTGAAACAAGAGATACACACTGTACAAGCAATAGGTGAACTATAGATAATCCAAAAATAATACACACTTAACCTAATGTACATATCACAAAGTCACAAATCTCTAACTGCAAAGCACCACCAATCCTCATACCGCTAAATATATTAGATAACGCCTTCACATGATTAACAAACCCAAGACAAAATAAAATTATAAAATCAACCAAAGAAAGTGTTTAAGCAATACTTAATTTACAATTGAGAGGAAAACCTTATTTTGTTGATCGTGCCCATAACAACAAAATGGATTAATTACTAACCCACTAATAATGTACAATACACAACAATTAGAATTCAACACACAATACTTACTACAATCTTATGGTAGAAGTTCTTTCCCAAATCGTAGGAAAACCTTATTTTGTTGATCATACCCATAACAACCAAATGGATTAATTACTAACCCACTAATAATGTACAATACACAACAATTAGAATTCAACACACAATACTTACTACAATCTTATGGTAGAAGTTCTTTCCCAAATTGCATATGATAAGATAATTTTTCCTCTGATGTATCATTGTTGTAACTTATTCAATATATTTTCCTTTGGTCATGATATGTGTTTGGATATTGTTTCTTCCTATCTTAACATATGTGTATGTTACACGATTGATTTTCCATATTTTGTTTGATGTTGTTTTGTCTTTTTCTTGTATTTGGAGCATTACAAGGTGCGATAGAGCCACTAAACCTTGGTGCACTCCTGCATATAACTTATTGTATAAATATTTGATCAAAACATGCCCACTATGTTTTCCTTTGGTCATGATATTTGTTTGGATATGGTTCTGTTCAACCTTAATATATACATATTTGGAATTGCTGAAGAATATATGTATTTTATGGTTCTCTTTTTATTTTAATTTTTGTATTTGGAGCATTAAAAGTTGTATTAGAGCCACTAAACCTTGGAACACTTTTGTAGAATTTTTTTTGTAAATATATTTGATAAAAGTGCTCCTTTCTTAATCAAAACCTACACACACCAAAATTGCTAGTTTGAATGGATCCTATAATTTGACTTGTACTCAAAATACAATAGTTAAAAGTGGCTAATCTACAAGGGGCTTGGGTGTATACTGTAATGGTGCTTCACAAGAAACACTCCAAAGGTGGTGGCAGGAGGAATCTTATAATTATTAGGTTCTCGTTCCCTCCACTTCAAAACAAGCATAGGCTAGTGGACAAATTACTTCTCTAAGATAATGGTATTGAAGTTGGGATAAATAATTTCTTTGAGATGATGGCATTGAAGTTGATTCTCTCTCTTTTGCTACTGCAGAATATGGGAAATCCCACATTCAAATACTTGGGAACTCACTACTTGTCATAAAATGGTTCAATAAGGAATATACTTTAAGAAATTTCATCCACTAGCCACTCTTTGATGAAAGTTGGGTATTTAGGAAGGGGTTACTTTTATTTCTTACAATCACATTTAAAGAGAGATGAAAAAGATTGCAGACAACTTATCAAAATTAGAACTTATTCTAGGCTTGAGGGAGTGGATCAATGTGGGAGATTAGAGCAACCACTTCGT
Source organism: Pseudotsuga menziesii (assembly GCA_001517045.1). Taxonomy (NCBI): domain Eukaryota; kingdom Viridiplantae; phylum Streptophyta; class Pinopsida; order Pinales; family Pinaceae; genus Pseudotsuga; species Pseudotsuga menziesii. Next base: position 24,425 of record LPNX010707358.1, read on the forward strand.
TGACTTTCATCGTCCCCCTTTTTTAAGTTATTTTTTTTAATGTGGTTCCCTTTTTAGTGTTTTAAAGAATTATTTTCTACTGATTTTATCTATGTCGATATATGGGGACTACTGACTAAAACATCTAAGAACGAAGATTATAATTGAATTTAAAATTTTTGAGATTGTACAACTAAGAAAAAATGTTAGGACTATTTGATGACACAGTTTATCTGGACACTTTTGTGTCGTGTATTTAGGACTTTGTTATATATTCTGTCTTGACATAAGAAAAATTATGAATTTTGCTAAGCATCTGAGTTATGTAATTCTATTCTTTAAAAAAATAAAGTTATGATTTTTTTCGTTGATTAAACAAAAAAATATGTAATTCTACTCTTTTTAATTGGTCTTAATTGATTTAGATATGTCAATCAAAAAATCTAAATATTTTTTGATTGAAATGTCTAAATCAATTAAGACCAATTGCATTGGAATGGGGAGATTATAATATGTAATCTTTCTCATGACAAGTTTTTGCAAACTTTAATTCAAAATTGAATAAGGAGATTGAACTTTTTCAAGTGATTGTGCAGAACTACTAATTGTTTTGTGCAAGTTTCGTAAGTTACATCCTTACAAAATTAGAAACTTGAAGCTTGCCCCATAATGCATATAAGAAGATGAGTGATAATGGTTTCCATACCTAAATATCAAACCAATAAATGCATGGACTCCAACATGATATAGTTACTGTTGTTGCATGAAAACATAAATACGGAATATAAATGAATCAAGGATACCCTTGAACAAATGAATAACATATTGAGTAAATTAATAAGTAAATTATAGCGACATCACTCCAGATAATAATACAAGAATAATATAGCCCCCTTACAAACCATCCTCCTCTGATTAGAAATGTTACTGATGTAAGCGACTCACTAAATTCGAGGAGATTACTGGAGAGACTAGTAAAAACAATGGATTATGTTTCAATCGCTTTAAATTTTACAAGAGAAATAAGAACCAGATCCTCATCCTCCAATGTTGCCATTTACTCACATGTTTTTGCAAACATGGAATTACTCGTCTCTTAGGCAATGCTAGCATCAACAACACTCTAGACATCCTTATTTTATTATTGATCCCACAAAATGACACATGCATAAATTACATGATTAGATTATATAAAAATAGTCTACCTTACTCTTTGGATTGTAATACTAAATATCGAGTTTTTTTTATAAATTGAAACGTTTAATTATACAAAAAGGAAGTAATAATAACTTTGATTTTTTTGCCACTATTAAGTCAAAGTGTTAGGATTATTAATCATCCCTTGTCCAATTTGGTCATATGTCTAAATTAGGAGTCATATCTAAATCGGGAGTCCATCAAGTCTATTTTTAGTCACTAGCACCATTGGATCCACTTGGCCTAATTGGGGCACATGTTCCAGTTACTAAAGTGTGGGGAACACTAATTGAAGCCTACTACCACTGATTGCACTTGCATGCATCAATTTAGGAGCTTCCTAGATCAATCCCTACAATTTAGGAGCCATTGGGAGTGTCGATACCAACCCATGTCAGTTGAGTTGAGTTGGTTACTAGTCAAGCTCAGTTAGGAGTCAGTTACATTTAGTTCTAGTCCTCTACATTCAATTAGCGCTAGGTTTGCATGGATGCATGCAGGAGAGGCGCATTCCTCACCTACCACAATCAGTTAGGCTTAGTTAAAAATGAATTAGACACTTGATTTGTGATTTAGAACTACGATGAACTCCGATAATGATTTAGACAAGGTTAGTTAACCATTTAGTCCTCCGATAATGATTTAGACAAGGTGAGTTAAGCATTCAATCAAGTAGAGTCTAATCAATTTGAATTTCCTCACATGGATTCAAATTGCTTGTGGTTATTTAGCCATTGTACTTCATTGTAATTATTATCTAATTACTTTTGATTAATGAAAGTATTCATAGTTGCAAGCCATTTTTGCACTGTTTCATTCTTCAATTGCTAAGTAAATTGTGTGATCTATTCTTGTGAATTGTGTGTTGATCCATAGATCTATGTGGTCAATTTAATATGGTATCAGAGCCTCGGCAAAACAAGGCACTCCTCCTACTATAGATCCATACATGGATTATTTTTTTTGAGAAAAATTGCTCCTGCAAGTACTGCACTAGAAGCGTAGAATTTACCACTTAATATCCCAAGTTAAGGAATTGTTGATGAAGCTTGCTTGATCAACTATGCTGGGTGTGAAGGAAATTCCAAAAGTGCATACTGTCGACCTTATTTTGTCTTTTTGATTGTGTGATTTACAGGTTTATCATTCCTCTTCACTGCATTCGCTACAAGCAGCTCAGTCTCCTTCACAACATTCGCTACAACAACTCATTCTTCTCCACTGCATTCTAGATGGCCCCTCCAATGGAGCTCCTCACTCCTTTCAACTATCACCAATGGAAGGAGGACATGGAGATGTAGCTATTCTCCAAAAGACTCTTCAGAATTGCAATGGAGGTAGAGAAAGAGCAAATTCATTATGTTGACAAAGAAAAGTATTGGAATAGGCTTGATGAAGCCTATGGATGCTTGTGCCTCTCAAACTCTCGAGATATTCTCTTCCACATCAATGGATTGAAGACTCCCAAGGAGGTTTGGGATAAGTTTGCCTCCTTATTTGACAAGCAGGATAATATGAGGGTCTATCAGCTCGAGAATAAGCTGATTTCTCTCCATCCATCCAATTTCAAAACACTCAATGAATTCTTCACAAAATTCAAGAATATAGTGTTCCAATTGAAGCTGTGCAAGGTTGAGAAGGAGGATGATCAATTCATCCTTGCCATTCTCTCCAAGCTTGGTGCAGACTATTCAGTGTTTGTATCAACATTTCATTATGTAAATCTCTCTACTCCAAACTGGAAGATGCCTACTCTTAACTCTTTCATTGAATCTCTCACTCAGGAGCATGAAAAGTTGATCCAAATGGGGATCATTCGATCTTCCAGAGATCAAGCACTTGTTGTAGGAGGACCTAAGGTAACGAATGACAAAGGGAAGCAAAAGGACGAGTCTCATGTAGAGAAAGAGTAGTCAAAAGAGACTTCAGGTTCGAAGAGAAGCAAGAAGAATGGCAAAGGAAAAACACTATGTTCTTACTGTGGAAGGGACTTTATTCTAGAAAGCACCTGTATGAGAAGAATAATAGATGAGATGGCTCTTCTTCTGAAGAAGCATAACATTACTGTACCTACTAGCACAAAGAAGGATGACCAGAAGGAAGAAACTGAAGAATATGAAGAGGCATGCCATGCATCGAAGGCTAGCTACTCCACAACAAATGCCTTCCTCATTGATTCTGGAGCTTCCAATCATATGGTTGCATCTAGAGAATCATTCTCTTCCTTGCAGTATTTTGATGTTCTTAGTATTCAGATGGGAAATAGCAGTAAATTTCAAGCCAAAGGGAGGGGCTCTATCAAGATTGAACATGGAAAGTTCAAAGATGTGCTTTATGTTCCCTCCCTAGTTGCAAACCTGTTATCTGTATACCAGATGACTCATACTGGCTCTCCAAAGCGAGTCATATTTGGTCCTGACTCAATGGAGATAACAGATATCTCTACTAGGAACATAATAGCGAAGGGTGCTGCAAATCACGCCTGTAAGGAATATGAGTTCTCACACTTCATGCCATTTTCAGAACTAGTGCACTCTCAACAACCACTTGCAAGGGAAGGTAAAAACATTTCATCTACATCTTTTGCAGTTTTCACTAGTATTGTAGATCTAGCTGTATCAATTTATGAGATTGAGATTCAGGGTGATTCAGATTTAGATCTAGTCCCTCCTTCCAAATTGGAAGCTAGGAATATGGCTAGAAATCCATCTGACACTCAGAAGGAAAAGACCCTTGTGCTATGTCATGCAATATTACCTCCTTCAGAGAGATGCAATAGACTCCCTGTAAGATGCTACATGGCAAGGGCTCAATCTCACTACATTCAGAAGAATAGAGCTGATCATACACCTCTTCATCCAGCAAGAGACCAAGGTTACATTCCTCCTTCCTTCCATCATCATTTTGGGAGAAGATGGAGAAGTATACATGCCAGGCCCCAGGATACCTGTGCACAGAACATCATGCATGCTTCTTCGCTACATCACAGAGATTGTAGCAACACATTTTCAAGTTTTTCAAACTTGAATCCTGATTCTATCTACTTAGTTAGAGGGGGGGATTTTTTCCCATGTGGTTTTTTCCCCAACTCCTTGTATTGAGAAGTTACTTTACTTTACTTGATGTAATGGGCGACCTATGGTCTTAGTTACCAGGGCCCACAGATTATCCAAGTTAGAATTTAGGGGGGGTGTTAGGATTATTAATCCTCCCTTGTCCAATTTGGTCATATGTCTAAATCAGGAGTCATGTCTAAATCGAGATTCCATCCAATATATTTTTAGTCACTAGCACCATTGGGTCCACTTGGCCTAATTGGGGCACATGTTCCAGTTACTAAAGTGTGGGGAACACTAATTGAGGCTTACTACCACTGATTGCACTTGCATGCATAAGTTTAGGAGCCTCCTAGATCAATCCCTACAATTTAGGAGCCACTGGGAGTGCCAATACCAACCCAGGTCAGTTGAGTTAAGTTGGTGACTAGTCAAGCTCAGTTAGGAGTCGGTTACATTCAGTTCTAGTCCTTGACATCCAGTTAGCGCTAGGTTTGCATGGCTGCATGCAGGAGAGGCACATTCCTCACCTACCACAGTCAGTTAGGTTTACTTAACACTGAATTAGACACTTGAGTTGTGATTTAGAACTCCGATGAACTCTGATAATGATTTAGACAAGGTCAATTAACCATTTAGTCCTCCGATAATGATTTAGACAAGGTCAGTTAACCATTTAGTCAAGTAGAGTCTAATCAATTCAAATTTCCTCACATGGATTCAAATTGCTTGTGGCTATTTAGCCATTGTACTTCATTGTAATTACTATCTAATTACTTTTGATTAATGAAAGCATTCACAGTTGCAAGCCATTTTTGCACTGTATCATTCTTCAATTACTGAGTAAATTGTGTGATCTATTCTTGTGAGTTGTGTGTTGATCCATAGATCTATGTGCTCAATTTAATACAAAGCACTAAATCTTCCAATGTCATCATTAAAATAAAAACATGTTTTTTCCCTACACATTTCCAATCTAGCCCATCTACATGAGCATGTGTAAATCTCTAGAACTCACCATGAAAAGATAAATAAAAAGCACTTGGAACATCTCTCCAAGGCTAAGGATTCATGGTGCAGATATTTTAGGATAAGAGTTTGATAGGAGATCTCAAGCAAGGGTCATATATCAAACCAAACATAAATATTGGCAAGAATACTCGAATACAACTAGAAGCAATAAGTCTAGTCCAGAATAGTGGCTCCTTGAAAGATCATTCTAATATACACATCAAACATTATACATATAATACTTTTCTTAGGTACCATGAGTTTTCTATGGGTGGAATCCATGACAAAATGTAGGCTCAAAAATGGTCCAAAAATGAAAATTGGGAAATAGGTAAAAAACTCACAAAAATGTGGCCAAAAAATAAGAAAAATAATGCATAAATTTCATGCTTTCTCAACTAGCTCAGCAAGTAAATGACACAAAAAAAATGAGAGGGTTTGACATAGGTTCATTTCTAATGAGAAGGCACCATTCTTTTCCACACTTGTGATATTTTCTTTCATCGTCACTTAGAGGTGTTCATTAGTGAAGCGCTTTGAAATAGATTCGTAGAATGGTCATACACTTAACCTATATCTAAGAGAGAACAACTAGAGCAAGAAATCCTTTCTTCCTATTATGGTATGTAACTAATGGATAATAAAATTGTGTAGCAAAGAGCTCTTTTCATATTGATATGACCTTTTGATCTAATTCTAAAATTGTTGAATCCGGTAAAACTAGACAAAACCTCATTAAATAAAATGTATATTAAATTAATAAATAAGCATAATGAAATACGATCAATATGCAAATACAATCTATGAACCTTTGAATTGAAATATTGAACATACATAGCACTACTACAGAGCACAACATAAGATGAGTTTTACACATGAACCTTTGTTATGACATGAGTTGGGATCAGAAATGAGATGAGTTTACTCAGAAGAGAAGGACACGGTCAAAATCATCTCTAATATATTTGAGCTATTTATTACTGCTTACATAATCATACACAATGAGTATAATAAAATAAAATAAAATCTACTGTCACGTTCTTATTTTTGCAACCTTTCTCAAAGTCAAACTAACCTCATAAAGAGCAGTTGTTTTCTCTTTTGGAAACAAAAGACCTTGTAGGATTACCCCATTTGGAAATTGAATTCGAATTATTGTAGCTTTACATGTTGATTTGCCTACTTTTATCAAAAATATTTTGGTTCATCAAAAGTTGTAAATCTTCAAACTCTTTCTTCCTTGATTCAACTTCTCTTCTTATGTCTGCAACTGAAAGGTCATAGAAGGAATATGGAAGTTCAATCTGAGCAACCATATTTTATAAAGAAGAAAGATTACACACTCCTGAAAACTCACTTTCGAGATAGTTAAGTAAATCTAGTAAAACATTCTAAAGACATTAATGAATCCATAGAAAAGCAGACACTGGAACACTTGTTACAATATAAAAAAAAATGACATTACCTACAACAATGTCATGCCCCACACTATAAGTTCAATATCCTTGGCTAAAGTGCATTGCATAACCTTGGTGAATTCAACAATTGCCACATCGCACGGTATTGCATTTCTTTCCTTTGCATTGTATTCATATAGTCTTCTACCAATTGTTTCCACTGAAACTATTTTAGGAGTATTGTATCAATTTTCAACCGACTACCAAACTTTGAATCCTATTGATTACAGATATACCTTCGTCCTTATTCTCAGAAAGGTATAATTTGAACCATCGAATCATGGCGCTCTGTTGGTGGACAGTCCTTCATGCTTGTCCATTTCTACGCAAATATTTAACTTCCAGTGGTTAAATTGTTACTAAAGACACCCGCTTTGATACAAATTGTTGAAATTCTTATCTATACTAAGAGGGTGGGGGTGAATCAGTATATAGCGTAAATTATACTATTTTGTACTTAATAGATTGTACTTTAATAATTTCGCTTCAAAAAGAGTAATGGACACAGTTGCACAAAAAATATGTAAAATAAATTTTTAGATATCTATATATAAAAAGTAATTACATAAATGGGAGACAACAATCTCCAATTATGAGCACCAACTCACTTAGGAACCAACCTGATCGCAAACAACAACTTGATATATACAAGCGAAGATGAGTGATAATTGTTTCCATACCTAAATATCAAACCAATAAATGCATGGACTCCAACATGATATAGTTACTATTGTTGCATGAAACAATAAATATGGAATATAAATGAATCAGGGATACCCTTGAACAAATTAATAACATATTGAGTAACTTAATAAGTAAATTTCAACGACATCACTCCACATAATAATACAACAATAATCTAGCCCCCTTACAAACCAGGTACAAATCCTCCTTCGCTTAGAAATGCTACTAATGTAAGTGGCTCACTAACTTCAAAGAGATTATTGGAGAGACTCGTAAAAACAATAGATTATGTTTCAATTGCTTTAAATTTTACAAGAGCAGTAGGAACAAGATCCTCATCCTCCAATGTTGGCATTCACTGACATGGTTTTGCAAACATGGAATTACTCGTCTCTTAGGAAATGCCGACATCAACAACACTCTAGACATCCTTATTTTATTGTTGATCCCACAAATTGACACATGCATAACTTACATGATTAGATTATATAAAAATAGTTTAGATTACTCTTTGGATTGCAATACTCATTAGAGGAAATTTCAACTCAAAATGGGCCTTTTAACTTTTATTTAAATTCCATGTCATCATGTGTTAGCCAATGAAATTGCTTTAAATTTGAAATACCGTATAGGTCTTAAACACTTTTTTAATATAAATTTGGGGATAGCTATCATAAAAGAAGCTATTTTTTTTGTTTGTATTTTTGACATATCTCCCCGTGTTTTTACTCAAATTTCGATCGGGAGAGCTCGTTGGATGCGAAATTAAATTCCGCATCCAACGAGTACCCACTCGGCATACTTTTGATGGACCCCGATACCCCAAAAACAAGAAATACCTGAAAAATGGAATGATGACATCATCATTGTCATCATTCCGTTTTTTCAGGTATTTCTTGTTTTTGGGGTAGCGGGGTCCGTCAAAAGTATGCCGAGTGGGTACTCGTTGGATGCGGAATTTAATTTTGCATCCAACGAGCTCTCCCGATCGAAATTTGAGTAAAAACACAGGGAGATATGTCAAAAATACAAACAAAAAAGTAGTTTTTTTCTTTTCTTCCTCCAAAATTAATAAATATTATTTTATTATTTTAACTATTATTTTATTAGTTCATTTTAGGAGGCCCATTTTGAGTTGAAATTTCCTCTAATTGAAATATCAATTTTTTTTTATAAATTGAAACAATTAATTATACAAAAAGGATGTAATAATAACTTGGATTTTTTTGCCACTATTATGTCAAAGCACTAAATCTTCCAATGTCACCATTAAAATAAAAACATGTTTTTTCCCTACACATGTCCAAGCTAGCCCACCTACATGAGTGTGTAAATATCCAAAACTCACAATGAAAAGATAAATAAAAAGCACTGGGAACATGTTTCCAAGGCTAAGAATTCATGGTGCAGATATCTTAGGATAAGAGTTCGATGGGAGATCTCAAGCAAGGGTCATATATTAAACCAAACATAAATATTGGCAAGCATACTGGAATACAACTAGAAGCAATAAGTTTGGTACAAAACAGTGGCTCCTTGAATGATCAATCTAGTATACACATCAAACATTATACATATAATACTTTTCTTAGGTATCATGAGTTTTCTACGGGTGGAATCCATGACAAAATGTAGGCTAAAAAAGGGTCTAAAAATGAAAATTGGGAAACAGATAAAAAAATCACAAAAATGTGGCCAAAAAATAAGAAAAATAATGCATAAATTTCATGCTTTCTCAACTAGCTAAGCAAGTAAATGACACAAAAAATGAGAGGGTTTGACATAGGTTCATTTCTAATGAGAAGGCACGATTCTTTTCCACACTTGTGATATTTTCTTTCATTGTCACTTATAGGTGTTCATTAATGAAGCACTTTGAAATATATTCGTAGAATGGTCATACACTCAACCTATATCTGAGAGAGAACAACTAGAGAAAGGAATCCTTTCTTCATATTATGGTATGTAACTAATGGATAATAAAATTGTGAAGCATAGAGCTCTTTTCATATTGATATAACCTTCTGACGTAATTCTAAAACTGTCGAATCTGGTAAAACCTGACAAAACCTCATTAAAAAAAATGTAAATTAAATTAATAAATAAGCATAATGAAATACGATCAATATGCAAATACAATATATGAACCTTTGAATTGAAATATTGAACATACATAACACTACTACAGAGCACAACATAAGATGAGTTTTACACATGAACCTTTGTTATGACATGAGTTGGGATCATAAATGAAATGAGTTTAGTGAGAAGAGAAGGACGCAGTCAAAATCATCCCTAATATATTTTATTTATTTCGCAAGCTGTTTATTACTTCTTACATAATCATACACAATGAGTATAATAAAATAAAAAAAACAATCTAAAATCACTTTCTTATTTTTGCAACCTTTCCCAAAGTCAAACTAACCTCATAAAGAGCAGTTGTTTTCTCTTTTGGAAACAAAAAGACCTTTAGGATTACCCCATTTTGAAATTGAATTCGAATAATAATAGCTTTACCTGTTGATTTGCACACTTTTATAAAAATATTTTGGTTCATCAAAAGTTGTAAATCTTCAAACTCTTTCTTCCTTGATTCAACTTCTCTTCTTATGTCTGCAACTGAAAGGTCATAGAAGGAACATGGAACAATATGATCATCCTTATTTTATAAAGAAGAAAAATTACACACTCCTAAAAACTCACTTTCAAGATAGTTAAGCAAATCTAATAAAACATTCTAAAGACATTAATGAATCAATAGAAAAGGCAGACACTGAAACACTTGTTATGATATCAGAAAAAATGACATTACCTACAACAATCTCATGCCCCACACTCCAAGTTCAATATCCTTGGCTGAAGTGCATTGCATAACCTTGGTGAATTCAACAATTGCCAGACCACACAATATTGCATTTCTGTCCTTTGCATTGTATTCATATAGTCTTCTATCAATTGTTTCCACTGGAACTATTTTAGGAGTATTGTATCCATTTTCAACCGACTTCCAAACATTGAATCCTATTGATTACAGATGTACCTCTGTCCTTATTTTCCAAAAGGTATAATTTGAACCATCAAATTGTGGTGCTCTGTTGGCGGATAATCCTTCATGCTTGTCCATTTCTACACAAAGATTTATCTTCCAGTGGATAAATTGTTACTAAAGACACCCACTTCGATACAAATTGTTGGAATTGTTATATATACAAAGAGAGTGGGGGTGAATCAGTATATAGCGCAAATTATACTATTTTGCGCTTAACAAATTGTACTTTAAGAATTTCGGTTCAAAAAATAGTAATGCACATAGTTGCACACAAAATATGTAAAATAATTTTTTGTATATCTATCTATAAAAATTAATTACATAAATGGGAGACAAGAATCTCCAATTGTGAGGACCAACTCACTCAGGAACCAACCTGATCGTAAACATCAACTTGATATTTACAAGCGAAGATGAGTGATAATCGTTACCATACCTAAATATCAAACCATTAAATGCTTGGAATCCAACATGATATACTTATTGTTGTTGCATAAAACAATACATATGGAATATAAATGAATCAGGGATACCCTTGAATGAATGAAAACATATTGAGTAACATAAAAGTAAATTACAATGACATCACTCCAGATAATAATACAACAATAATCTATGCCCTTACAAACCAAGTACAAATCCTCCTCCGCTTAGAAATGCTAGTGATGTAAGTGACTCAATAAATTTGAGGAGATTACTGGAGAGACTAGTAAAAACAATGGATTATGTTTCAATTGCTTTAAGTTTTACTAGAGCAGTAGGAATCAGATCCTCATCCTCCAATGTTGGCATTCACTCACATGGTTTTGCAAACATGGAATTACTCGTCTCTTAGGAAATGCTGGCATCAACAACACTCTCGACATCCTTATTTTATTGTTGATCCCACAAATTGACACATGCATAAATTACATGATTAGATTATATAAAAATAGTTTACCTTACTCTTTGGATTGCAATGCTAAATATCATTTTTTTTAATAAATTGAAACAATTAATTATACAAAAAGGAAGTAATAATAACTTGGATTTTTTTGCCACTATCATGTCAAAGCACTAAAGCTTCCAATGTCACCAATAAAATAAAAACATGCTTTCCCCCCCTCCACATGTCCAAGCTATCCCATCTACATGAGCGCATGTAAATCTCCAAAACTCGCCATGAAAAGATAAATAAAAAGCAGTTGGAACATCTCTCCAAGGATAAGAGTTCATGGTGCATATATTTTAGGATAAGAGTTCGATGGGAGATCTCAAGCAAGGGTCATATATCAAACCAAACATAAATACATGAAAACAGGCTGAAATAAAACTAGAAGCAATAAGTCTGGTCCACAATAGTGGCTCCTTGAAAGATCATTCTAATATACACACCAACCATTATACATATAATACTTTTCTTAGGTATCATGAGTTTTCTCTGCATGGAATCCACGGCAAAATGTAGGCTAAAAAAGGGTCCAAAAATGAAAATTGGGAAACAGATAAAAAAAACACAAAAATGTGGCCAAAAAATAAGAAAAATAATGCATAAATTTCATGCTTTCTCAACTAGCTCAGCAAGTAAATGACACAAAAATATGAGTGGGTTTGACATAGGTTCATTTCTAATGAGAAGGCACCATTCGTTTCCACACTTGTGATATTTTCTTCCATCGTCACTTAGAGGTGTTCCTTAATGATGCGCTTTGAAATAGATTTGTAGAATGGTCATACACTCAACCTATATCTGAGAGAGAACAACTAGAGCAAGGAATTATTTCTTCCTATTATGGTATGTAACTAATGGATAATAAAATTGAGTAGCAAAGAGCTCTTTTCATATTGATATAACCTTTTGATAAAATTCTAAAATTGTCGAATTTGGTGAAACCAGACAAAACCTCATTAAATAAAATGTAGATTAAATTAATAAATAAGCATCATGAAATACGATCAATATGCAAATACAATCTATGAACCTTTGAATTGAAATATTGAACATACATAGCACTACTATAGAGCACAACATAAGATGATTTTTACATATGAACCTTTGTTATGACATGACTTGGGATCATAAATGAGATGAGTTTACTCATGAGAGAAGGACATGGTCAAAATCATCCCTAATATATTTTATTTATTTCTCAAGATGTTTATTACTGCTTACATAATCATACACAATGAGTACATGTAACGAACATAAAATAATAATTAAATAACTAATAATAAACATAATTAACTATAATATTGAAAGGACATGACCCTTCAAGTCACAATTCCCAAGCATTATTTAATAGGCGGGTCATTAGCCATTGTAATCATCTATTATCTCTTATCTATACAACCGTTAATATAAATTTTCTCTATGGCTCATCCAATATTCTAGATATTTTGGTGATTATTGTGTGAGCGAAATAATTATTCGCTTCAGTGGTATCAGAGCCTCGTTGGCTAGATCCTGGCCTATGGCCAATTTTTTTGGCTTTTAGCCATTTCCCAGTGTTTCCCTGAATTTTGGATCTTGACCATAAAATCAAAATAAATTTCCACACCCAATCTCTATGCTCCATTATACCTTCACGACCCCCTCTACTCATCCCACACTCCCTGCCAATCCATCATCATTCATCTTTAATATTTATTTTATATTTTCAATATGGAATTATTTTCCATTGGTTGATTATTCAAGTAAGTAATCATTGAGAATTTCCAGATACAGATGTTACATTGGTATCAGAGCAACTAGAAGATCGGGCTTACACCTAGTAAAATACGCCTCAATGCAACTAGAATATCGGGCTTACAACTGGTACATGTGGTGGAAGGTTACAACACAAACAACCAAGCACAAGTGGAAAACATTCAAAAACGATTTCTTTAAGAGGTTTGAAGATTTAAAAGAAAAATACTTCTTCGTAAAACTCACTAGACTACAACAAAAAGGTGACGTCAACGAATGGGAAGCCCTGGAGGCACACGTGCCGGAACTCATAGACAATCAATGTCTCCAATCTTATGTGTACGGGCTAAAACCCTATATCAGAGATGGACTAGAGCTACTAAATGTATCAACCTTGGACAAAGCGAGAAGCAAGGCAAAAATCATTGAGGAAAAATTGAAAAATACCTGGAACAAGAACTATGACAAGGATCGAAGGCCCATCCAAAATACCAAAAGCGACACCAAATACCAACCACCACATCTAATAAGTGACAATAAAACCACCTTAGAATCCCAACGAATGAAAGAAGGAAAGTGTAAATATTGCAGAGAGAAGTGGGACCCAAGACATAGATGTTTAAAAAAGGAGACAACCAAGAACTTGTATCAATGTGAAACAAAAGAGGAAGACAAATAAGATAGCGAGGAATACGACATAGAGGAAACACATGACATCAAAAATCCTTCGTTAGATTCAAAAGATGAAGAAACACCCAAAATATCAATTGCAGCCATAACAGGAATACACCAATCTGTCACCATCGCTGTGACTCCCACCCACCATTCACCCACTTTCCTTGCTACAACACCATCGCTGCTCAGCTCATCTATTCTCTGCTTCTTCCTAATCGTTCCCTCCCTTCCGCATTGAACCTTCCTTCGTCTTGCCGCTCGTTTCGCCTCCCTAAAGCTGCCCATTCCGCGTCCTACTCTCCCTTCCATCTCTCTTCGCCTCCACCGCCTCCACCTCACACTCCTTTTTTCACTACCTATCCTCCACTGCACCGCTGCTCCACCTCCGTCTCCCTTCACGTGACTGCTCGTTGCTCCACCTCCAACCCGTGCTCTTCCCTCCACGCTGCCACCATCGTCGTCGCCACTGCCGCCTCCTGCCACCACCGTCGCCACCACTGCGACCTCCTCCCACCACCGTTCCCATCCACCTCCTACCACCGTCGCCACCACTGCAGCCTCCTCCCACCGCCGTTCCCATCAACCTCCCACCACCGTCGCCACCACTGCGGCCTCCTCTCATCGTCGCCTCCACCAATTCACACCTCTGCGCAGTCTCGCCCTCACGCCGTCACGACCTGCACAAAAAAACAACAAACAAAACATTACATAATATAATATATATTATAATATGTTACATTTATAATTATATTAAATAATAAAATAAATTTTTATTATATAATAATTATTTATTTTACTAAAAAAGTATATAATAATAATAATAATAAATATAATTATTTAAAAAAGAAAAAAAAAAGGGGTTATTTAATGTAACCAGAAAAAGACCAATTAGTCAAAGGAAATAAAAATAAAAATTGACGACTAGCTATAGTCCAGACGACCATAGAGTGTGGAAGAAATCAGAGATCATGGAATTTGGTTTGCGAATACAAATAGAGAAATTAGAAGCCAAGCTAAAGCGTTATCAAAGAGACAATGAGGAATTATGCAACATAAATACGAAATTGGAAATGTTGATTAAATTACTTAAGATGCAAAAAGAGCGTAAGGAACAAAAAATTTCCGACCAGAACAATCATATAGAAAAATTATCGGCCCAAATTAAGAAATTAAAAGACGAAAATGATTTCAATTAGAGACAAAAAAATCAAGATATAAAGACATAAATAATTGATTATGAAGCATAAATAACATGAAAGCTTTGCATTTGTAGTTTCTTATTGTCGAAATTTTTTTTTTTTTTTTTTAATTTTTTTTTCTGAAGTTTTGAAAAAGGAAAAAGAAAGTGAAGGCATTGCATTTTAAAATTTCTTGCACTTGTCATGCTGTTTCATTTATGAATCAAAACACCATCAATTTCATAACCATTACCCCTTGCGTAAATCACAACTTGTAGAACACTAACATTGAAATCTATTAGAAACTTTTCTTTTTTCTAGGGATAATCCCCTACTAGCTTAGGCTAGTGCTTTGGATTAGGATTAGGATTTACACTATCCAAAGAATTCAAACCTAGACATAGTGTCCTATCTTTGGGAAATTCATTCTTATAGAAGGTGAACTGGAAAGCTCCTTTGACAAGGCAGTCAAGCACGAAGTTGTGTGAGGTTGAGTAGAGGAGATACCCCCTTCGATACTTAATCGAGCATACACCAGAGTTGTTGCATGTTCGAGGACTTACTCAATACTATCTCTTGTCCCCGTGTGGTGCCAGTGCTGTTTAAGTTTTGGACCCTACCCATGCATACTAACTAGACTAACGATTATTCTCTCGGACCCTCTCTACGAGGTTCGTAATCTTAGTATCTTGATTTTAGGGCTTCATATATAGGTGACAATGGAGAATTATTTCCACTATACCTAGGACATATGCGAAAGAAAATGCCTTGCACTCGATTTGGGAAAGCGGTTGGTGATTCAAATTTTTGGACCCAAGGAGGTGTACTGTGGACCTTGGGTAATTGTTCTTCATCCTTCATTGGTTTGTCATTAGAGGAAATCTCGGGTCTCAAATGGGCCTTATAAGGAAACAAGCCGTCATATAATAAAATGAGCCAACCATAATTTCTTGATGAGTTAGAATTAAAGACCCAGTAGAATTTCAATAAAATGAATCAACCATAATGGTTGAATTGACATATGTCATTAAAAAACTACTTTTTTGTTCACATTTTCAACATATCGCCCTGTGGTTTTACTCAAATTTCAAGCGGGAGCACTCGTTGGATGTAGAATTAAATTTTGCATCCAACGAGTACCCACATTGCATACTTTTGATAGACCTCACTGCCCCAAAAACAAGAAATATTTGAAAAATGTGATGATGATGACATTCCTGGGAAACATGATCTCATCAAGCCTACTTCACCTGCTTCTTACACAACTAGGGTTGAATATTTACAAGATGAAGGTTTTGTAAGATCTTTTAACCCACCTTTAACTAGACCCCACGATCCAATCCTAGTCCAAGTAGCTTCTTTTTGTGAACCCAGGATAAATGAGCATAGGATTACATCTGGTTCTATTATGGATAATACGGGAGAAGGATCGAGAGATATCTTTACCCATACAACAACTATAGTGTCTAGAGGGTTCTCCCCTCCTCATGTTAGTGTACAAATACCTAGTTCAGGACATTCAACTTCTACCCAAGTGGTATCTTTTAACTTTAGTTTAGTGTCCTCAGGGTCACCTAGCACTCAAATTGTTAGTACTTTTGTACCTACCGGATATACTATTGGGTCATATAGGGTAATTGTCATTGGTATACCTAGCATTCCTTTTACATCCTCTCCTCTTTTTCAACACTACCAAACTAGTCCTAGTAGTTCAACTCCATTTGTTTAAGTATTTCCTTGTTTTAGAGGACAAATTCCTCCTTCCTCTCCTTTTGTAGGCTCTTTCCCAGCTCACTCTATTGTATCATTTACAAGCCACAATCCTTTCACAGGGTTCAACTTTCAATAGTGTAATGTTCAAACCTCAACTGTACCCATGGGAAGTTCTTATTTTTCACTTTTTCATTGAAGAGGTAGTACTAGTGTTTCTTCATCCGCTGTTTAAGTTGGAGGAAGTCATTCTCAACCTCAGTCGAGTGGACCCCAAGGAAGTAATCCTCTTGCTTTTGGATGGAACCCCTTTCAAAATGTTTTCACTTCACAGCCGATGGTTGGGGGAAACCCAACCAACCTTACGGGAACTTTGGTTTAAGGAATCCTCCCCCCTAATTTCCCCAAACACAATCTTCATCGATTAGGCCCTGTTTATCGTTTTTGACAACTTTGAATTTGCTAGACCTTTTGAAATTGATGAATGATCCAGTGTGTCATGATCTGACTTGACCTCCTGTCCCAACAAAACTACCCTTAAACATACCTAATTTTGAAGGTAAATTTGACGAAGATCCTAAAGAGCATGCCACCACTTTTCACTTTTGGTGCTTTTCCAATTCGTTGAACAATGACTCTGTACGATTGAGACTCTTTTAGAGAACCTTAATTAGTGTGGCGGCTGAATGGTACATTGAATTTCCATCCGCTACTTATCAAATTTTTTATGATCTAGTGACTATCTTTCTCAATCACTTCCAACTTCTTGTTCGGTATGACGCTGGTACAAACCTTTTGTCTAATTTTAGGCGAAACATATTTTTTACCACATTCAGTAGTGACAAAGAAGGAAGAGAATGATTAAGGCTAACATACCTCCAAAGTTTTTATTAGAGTGGTTTTTGAAATCACTTCTACCTTACATCTCCAAAGATGTTTCTACTTTAGGGGTTACTACGGAGGAAGAAGCCATCCTTAGAGAAAAAGATACTTGATTTGATTTATGCATAGTTTGGGATTTTGTATGAAAACATTCATGATGGACAACGATCAAATACCGAGCTTGTGAAACCTAAGCTTGGATTGCATGCCGATGGTATTGTTGGTTTTGTTGATACATCTGCTGTAGAAGCTTTAGCTAAGAAAATACATGAGTTTTCTGTCAATAATTCGACAGTAGAGGCAACTACGGTTGCCAATCTCTCTTCTCAAACAACTACTGTACACAATGCGCAGTTTGATAAAAATGGTATTCAACAGTTATGTGGTAAGAACCCAAATCCACTGACAATAATGGGGGGCAAGAAAGAATGGAAGAAAGTAAAATTCCCTGTAAGATTGTAGTGAAGATCACTTGACTTATCATTGCCCCTTAATGTAATAAGCCCAAAAGTTATTGCAACAACAACAACCTTTCATCTTGAAGGATCCTTTTCCTAAAGGACAAAATACAACTTTTGGATGGTCTAACACTAGTGGGTGCGTCCAAGGTGCCTCATCGTTTGATCAATCATTTATTAACATGGTTCGCTCACACACTTTATTGCAAAACATGGCTAAGAACTATAGCCCCAAAACATCACGGAAAGAGAAAGAGACTCTTGAGACACCAACTTCGCTTCACATTGAGAAGTCGGCAGACCCTATGCCAAAGATACTGAAATGTGTCTATAAGTGGGATTCACACAACCCTAACACGAGGGTTGCTCGCAACTATTATGTTGTAGAATATTTATCCCAAACACCCGTGCAATATTTGTTTTGGAAGTCTTGCAAAGTTCCCCTTTGCAACATAATGCACTTCTAGCAGCTATAGGAAACTTCAACTCCATAAGTCTGATGGCGGAGTTTGACATGTCTGATATCAAACTTAGGTTGGCATATCATGTTTCCTTTGAGATCGAAGTAGTCCATGGTTCTAAAACCATTAGACGAACAATTGTTGATGAAGGTGTGTCTACATGTGTGATGGCTATTTCTTGTTGGTGAGCCTTGGGATCTCTTGAGTTGGTTCCATCTATGACCCTACTTACCGATTTCAATGGAAGGACTTTTCGTCCTCATGGCATTTTGTTTTCTTTTGATATCGAGTTAGCAAAGAAAATAGTTTCGGTAGAGGTTGAGGTAGTGGCCACTCCTTTGGATTATAACTTGTCATTAGGAAGGAGATGGAATTATGCTATGTAGGTCATTCCATTGTCTGTTTTCCGTGTGTTAATGTTTCCTCATGAAAGAAGAATTGTCACTATTGATCATTTGGATTTCACCTAAAAAAGTAGCACCGCCTCTTTAGAATCAAACATACCTATAGTTGATCAAGCACACCCCGCTAGTGCGAACTTAGGAGTAGGAATGTATTTATCTCTTATGGGCACTTTTGATTTGCCTGCTCTCGTTAACTACATTGGGTCAATTGTTGTTGTAATTGTAACTTCAGAAGATATTTTGATGTATATTATCATTGTATATTGTTGTACCCCCGCCAGAGATGTTTATCCCTCTGTTTGGGATGTCATTATTGTATATGGTCATTGAGGTAAACCCTTCGTTGTAAGTCGGGGAAATAGTCCCCAAGATGAATATAATAAAATGTATTTTTGAGTCTCCCTAGGTGAAGTCAACCTGCTAGGTTAAGAGGTTGGCCTAGTCATGATTTAGGTCAGTCACATGATTTGTATAAATAAGGAGGCGCCCCCCCTCATTTAGACACACTCACTCACTCAAGTTCGCATGAGGTGAGAGAAGACAAGGAGGAAAGAGAGAGAGAATTGCATAAGACTTCTTATTCTTGAGTGTTTCCATCTTGTGATATTGTCTTAGTGATAAAACTATTCTGAGGAAGTTTGTGGGGCTTTCTCCTTTATGGTTTCCCCGAGAAAAATCTGTCTTGTGTATCTGCGTTATCTTATGTATCTTGTTGTGCTTATTATTCTTTTAGATAAAGATTCCAATCAATTTGAATTAGAACTGAAAAACTAACATGGTATCAGAGACTATCTAAAAGAAGGCACTATGCAGCAATAGAAATTAGGGATTCCTAGGTTAAGGTATTCTCTCCACAGATCATCAAGAAAAGAGGGCTAGGATAACCCCCCCTAAGAGGGAGCATCTTTTGGTGGAAGCAAAATCAAATTTGGAGAAGTTTCAACTTTGCACTGCGGGATATTACAGGAAGAAACTAGGGCATCGAGTTTCAAAGGCTTCCCACCATAGTTTTCAGAAAAGGACCTTATTGAGCAACTTACCTAAAGGATGCGCATATTTATATCCAGACAGAATTCCAAAATTCCAAGTTTGGAAATTAGGGTTTCTTTGATAAACCCTAGGTCAAGCAGCTCCAAAACTAGGTCGGGCACCTCAAATTGGTAAGATCTCAATCTCTGTTATTTCCATTTGAGGTTCTCATTTCAAAATGACTCATCACACCCAGCTTGAGGATAAGCTTGGGGGAGTTGACAACTTCCGAGCATGGAAGTATAAGATCTCCCTGATCCTTGAAGAAAATGATTTGGATTAGTAGATCAATAAGGAAGTTCCAAAATCAGAGGGAGATGAGGTTAAGGTCATCCATAAGAAGAACTTGGTTAAGACCAAGAGAATCATTACAGATTTTATTAAGTATCATCTCATCCCCCATGTGTCATCCTTGAAGATACCTAAGGAAGTGTTCGATGCTTTGACGAAGCTGTTCGAATGAAAGAACACTAATCAAAAGATGACATTGAGAAACCAACTGAGGAATGTGAAGATACAAAACTTAGAGACCATGCAATCCTACTTCACAAGGGTTGCTCAAATCAAGGAACAACTTGAAGCAGGAGAGATTGTTATGACCACCTTGAATGGTCTCCCAAGATCATGGGATTCATTCATTCAAGGAATATGTGCCAAAAGGAAGTTGATCAGTTTCAGCAGACTCTAGGAAGAATGCACATAAGAAGAAGCTCAACTCATAACAAGAGAAGAGAAGATGGGAACAACTAAAGATCAAGCTCTCATAGTTCACACCATAAGAAATCATAGAAAGAAGGAGGACCATCATCACAACAAAGGGGAGGACCATAACCACAAAAGACAAAAGAAATTGAGAAGAGATCCTTCCAATATTCGATGCTACACTTGTGATGAGAATGCACGTTACTGCAGAGATTATCCCAAAAACATAGGCTCCTTCAACAAGAAGTCAAATAAGAAAAGACATCATGCTCACACCGCTGAAGATGATGAACCAACAACAAAGAGATTAAGAGAAGAAACCAATTCTTCAAGTGATGAAGAATATGTCCTAATCTCAACACTCATGGGCACTATCTCACATGGAAGCAATGATTGGTGTGTAGATAGTGGGGCATCCAAACATATGACGAGATACATAGAATATTTCGTCAATCTATCTGAGCATGAGTCACCTCACAAGGTAAAACTTGGGGATGGTTATCAATACCCCATAAAAGGAAGTGGAGAAGCTTCCTACAAGCTAGATTCCAGGAAATCTTTGAAGATGAAAGATGTGCTATATGTTCTAGGATTGAAGAAATATATTCTCTCCATCTTTGCATTAGATGCAAAGGGAATAAGGGTTCCATTTGTTGATGGCCAAGTCCTAATGTAGCCAAACAGAAAGGCAATAGATGATGCAACAGTAATTTGAGAGAAAGAGGGAGGCTTGTACAAGTTGAAGGGACAACTTTAACAAGCATTGGTTCATAACTCCATAGAACCAAGTGAACTATGTCATAGAAGGCTTGCACATGTGCACTATAGAGCACTACCTATTGCAAGCAAAGTGGTCTAAAGACTTTCAAAAATCCAGACAAAACATGAAGGTATTTGCAAGGGATGTGCGCAAGGAAAGAACGTAAAGAAGACATTTCCCAATAGTGAGAGAAAAACAAAAGGAATATTGTAGATAGTCCACTCAGCTATCTGCGGGCCCATGCCATCTAGCTCACTAAGCGGGTGGGTATACTATGTTTCCTTTATAGATGATTTCTCTCGTAAGACTTGGGATATATTTCTTGAAAGGGAAACATAAAGTATTCAACAAGTTCAAGGAATTCAAAGCCTTGGTCGAAAATCACATTGAAAGGAATATCAAGAGTCCACGGTCAGATAATGGTGGAGAATTCACCTCAGAATAATTCAGGGGGACTTTGCAAACAATCTGGGATTAAGAGGGAGTTGAGCACTCCATACAATCCTCAACATAATGGCATTATAGAATTTAAGAAAAGAACAATAATGGAAGCAACGAAAGCAATGCTACATGACCAGGATTTTTTGATGCACTTATGGGAAGAAGCAACAAGGACAAATGTGTATGTATAGAATCGTACTCCTCACCGAGTACTCGACAATAAGACTCTTGAAGAGGATTTCTCAAGAGAGAAACCATAATTCAACCATCCCAAAATATTTGGCTGCCTGATCCGGATTTATGAAGGAACGCAACATAATACACAAATAACCATAGAAACAAATATTCAGCGGAAATAACACTTCATTTCATTAATCAATAACTGAAACTTGTTTACATACAGAATGGAAATAAACTAGCTAGAGTGCGGGTATCTTATCTCTGAGAAGAGATGTGGCGGCTACATGCCTCTGAACTCTCCGTTACAATGAGGCTCGAAGGCCTTTATATTATTGAGAAACAATGGAAACCCTACACATCCAAAAACCTAACCTTAGGAGGTGAAACGCCTTAATGTGGGCCCCATTGGGTAACTCGGTACATCAATTTCCCAGGGTCGTAACTTTAGCATACTACCTCCGTTTGACGCGCATGATACATCGTTAGAAAGATCTGTTTAAGGACTACATCCATAAACAACAAATATCAAGTCCAGAACGGACTCATAACTTCTTAACTCATTCGATGCCGAAAAAACATTG
This sequence comes from Pseudotsuga menziesii, assembly GCA_001517045.1. Lineage (NCBI taxonomy): Eukaryota > Viridiplantae > Streptophyta > Pinopsida > Pinales > Pinaceae > Pseudotsuga > Pseudotsuga menziesii. Next base: position 46,987 of record LPNX010707358.1, read on the forward strand.
TTTAGGGCCTCAAAACGGCTCCAGAAGTTTAGGACCTAAAAAACTACCAAAAATAGTAAATTGTGCTACAATTAAGGAAACTGGAAAACTGAAAGAAACAATGGTGGGGGTCCAAGAGGAATAGGTGGGTGGCCACCAATATCCTCCTAGATCATTCCTCCCCCGTTAGGAAGCAATGGTCCCCATTGTGTTGAGTTCCTCCATGAGATGAGGAAACTTCTGTTGAACTTGGTCCTTGGTGAAGAAGTGGGCCTGCTTTGACAACTCGATATCGCTGGATCTTCTGCTGGCGGGTGTTCTTGATCTGTGTGTCCATAATCCGATTAGTTGTGGCTTGTTCCATGCAGTCGGGGTTTAACTCTGTTGGTGTGAGTTGTTCTGCCACGTTTGATGTGTCCAATAGAGGTGGAAAGTAGGGCCGAAGGCGGTCCACATTGAACACTGGGTGCAGACCAAGGAATGGTGGAATACTGAGCTCGAAGGCATTGTCCCCGATAGCCTTGGTGATGGTGTATGGCCTATATTAGAGCGGGCAAAGCTTGAGATGGGGTCCATCGAGGCGCTCCTTCTGCAAATGTAGCCACACTTTGTCGCCCACTTGGAACTTGGAAGTTGTGTTGCACTCGATGCTGATCATGTCGTTGCTTGTACTTAGCATTGTTTCTGTCCAATATGTCATGAACCTGTTGGTGAATGTGCTGAATATGCTCAATGAAGTGGTTTGCCTTGGAAACTTCAGACTGGATATGAGCTGAATCAGCCTGAGTAGCTGTAAATGGCATGGCTACATCAATGGGACATAGTGGCTAGAATCCCAAGCCCACCTGAAAGGGGCTGTGGTTGGTTGAGCTATGGAGGGCCCGATTATAGTTGTGTTGTACATAGGGGAGGCTCTCATCCCATGTGCGTGGATGCTTTGAGTTATACATGCGCAAAATGTGTACGATCATTCTGTTGATGACCTCTGTATGACCATCAGTCTGGGGATGGAAAGCTGTGGATTTTGTGAGCTTGGTGTCTAGCATTGACCATAGGCTAGACTAGAATGTACTAAGGAATCTGCTGTCCCGGTCTGAGATTATAGACTGTGGGATCCCAAAGTGTACCCACACTCGTTCAAAGAAGAGTTTAGCAATGGCTTATGCTGTGATATTCTTCTTGCAGGCCGCCATTATGGCCATCTTTGAGAATCTGTCAACGACCACAAACACACAGTCGTTGCCGTGCTTAGTAGAAGGAAGGCCTGACATGTAATCCATGGAGATGGATTCCCAAGGTCGACTAGGGGTAGGCAATGAAGTATAGAGGCCTTGCTTCTTGATGGATGGTTTGGCAATGGCGCAGGCAGTGCAGGATCGGATGTACTTCCTGACGTCCTGTCAAGGTTCGGCCAATAGAAATACTTCTGTAGTACTGTCACTGTTCTCTCGACCCTGAAATGTCCAGTGACCCGACTGTAGCGCACTTCCCAAATCATCTTAGCACACTCACTTGAAGGAACACAAAGGTGTCCCATGTGACATAGTAATACATCTTGGAGGTGAAATTTTGGAACTTGGTTTCCCTCCAAGAGCGTCTAGTATGTGTGGCTGAATTCTGGATCGCTCTTGTAGAGAAGCGACCAATCAGAAGTCTCATGCCCACAAGAGTTGAGCACAGTCGTTATCGCCACGATCGATGGTCAACTGAGGCAGTCTGCAACATTATTGGTGCTTTCTTTCTTGTACTTGATGTTCAAATGAAACTATTGTAGATATGTGGACCACTTCTGATGGCGATCATTCTGTAACTTCCGCTGTGTCTGCATGAACTATAGGGGTCGGTGGTCTGTGTGGATGATCGTTTCCTTCCCCAAAATGTAATGCTTCCACTGTCGGCAAGCCTGTATAATGGAATACATCTCTTTGTCATACGTGGGATATTTGCGGACTATGGCGGACAGTGTCTCACTGTGATATGCCACTGGATGCCCTTGTTCAGTAAGGATTTCCCCAATAGCATAGTCAGAGGCATTTGTCTTGATCTCAAATGGTTGTTGCAAGTCTGGTAATGTGAGCACTAGGGCACAACAGAGGCGATGTTTCAATTCTGCAAACGCCTTCTGCTGAGTTTCCGACCAAAAGAATTTGCTTTCGCTCCTCCCTTGGTGACTTGACTCAAGGGCCAAGTGATATGAGAGAATCCCAACACGAAACTGCGGTAGAAATTAGCAAGGCCCAGAAAGCTGCGAAGCTCTGTTATAGTAGTTGGGGCTGGCCAATCCTGAATGACTTGGATCTTGGTTGGATCCACATGTACCCCACACTCATCAATAATGTATCCCAGATACTGAACTTGGGTCATGCCAAAAGTGCACTTGTCCAAATTGGCACACAACTTGTGCTGTCGCAATGTTTGGAGGACCCATCGAATGTGGTGGAGGTGCTCTTCCCAAGTCTGGCCGAAGATCAGGATGTCATCCAAGTACATTACTACAAATGAGTTGGTGAATGGTTGCAAGATGTCGTCCATCAGTCTCATGAAGGTTGCAGGAGCATTCGTCAGCTTGAAAAGCATGACCAACCATTCGAAAAGGCCCTCCTTGGCTTTGAAGGCAATCTTCCACACATTGGTCGGTTCGATCGGTACCTGGTGATACCTAGACTTTAAGTCGATCTTGCTAAAATATTTTGCCCCTTTAAGCTGGTCCAGGAGGTCATCAATCCGTGGGATCGAGTACCTATTCTAGACAATGATCTTGTTCAGCGCCCGATAGTCAATACAGAGTCTTCAAGTCCCATCCTTTTCTGTACCAACATGATCGGGCTCCCACAGGGCGATGAACTTGGCCGGATGTGACCCTTATGCAGCAGCTCTTGAATTTGCCTCTTGATTTCATCATTCTCCAGAATAGAGCATCGATAGATCGGTCCATTGGGCAGCGGCGCACCTGGGGTCAGATTGATGGGGTGCTTGACCTGACAGTGGAGAGGCACCCCAGTGGGTGAGGTGAATATGTCTCGGTACTCCTCCACGACCTTGTCCATTTGTTGTTGTCGTGCGGAGGGGCCCTGTCTGGAGGTTGTGGCCACGATCTTCTTCTTGCCCTGAGGGCGGATCATCAAGAAAACAAACTTCCCGGTTTTGGAAATGAGCTTACTGCATTGTTTTGTAGTAACCAAGGAGATAGCGGCAAGGGGTGGTACCTTTGGTATCCTGTACAAATTATTTCCCAACGTAATAATAATAGCGCGACGTCGGGACTCATACACAACATATCGCTTCCATAAGTATGGTTGACCTAATAATACATCACAAACATCAAGAGGAGCAATATCACATAATACCTCATCAGTGAAGGGCTTGATGCTGTAGGGAAGGCGACATTGCTAGCTGGCACAGAGATCTCGTCCTTGGTGAAGCCACCTGATGGTGTACGGCTGCGGGTGTGCTGTGGTCGGCAAACCCAACTGCTTCACGACCTCTGCTGAAATCAGGTTCTTTTGGCTCCCACTGTTGACAATGAATTGTAGCGGGGAACCCTTTACCCACATCTGGGAGTGGAAAAGACGCTCCTCCTCCTTTGAATCTTCTGGTTCTTCCTTTTGGATCTTTGTGGTGGCAACGGTGGCATTGGGCTCTGCATCGATAATGTTCTTCCCTTTGTCATTCCCCTTCTTGGGTTCTAATTCAATGTCAGAGTATGCATCTGATTCAGAAGCCTTTATCTCGGCCACCAGTGACTGCTTAGCTCGACACTCACTTGTGTTGTGAGTGGGGCTCTTATGGAACTCGCACCACTTTCCCGCTTCCTTCTTCGGCTTTGCAGTGTTTCTCTTTGCTTGCGGCTTCGGAAAGTTTTCTTGAGTCGCCATGCCTTGGCTGTGTCCTTGGTTCTGTGGTTTGGGGGCACCTTTCCCTTGCTTCTGATTCGCAGATCCAAAGTCTCGCTTTTTCTATATGAATTTTTGCTGAATTTTGGCAACATACCAATATGCCGTACCAAGCGAGGAAATGTCAAGGAACTCCATTTCCTCCTGAATGTATCTGTGCAGACAACTGCGGTACTTCAACACCAAATGTTTCTCTGAATCTTTGATACCCAACTTGGTGCGCAGGGTATGGAACAGATTCGTCAGCTCATGCACATCTTGATCTCTTTGCTGCCGCAACGTAGTCCATTGGATGTACTTGTCCTCATAGCTCCCCACCAGATAATATTGTCCCTTTATGGCATCTCGGAAAGAATTCCAAGTGGGTACGACCGAGAACAGAGAGGGTTCCTCCTTGTCCTTTCTCGCACGGTAGGTTTCCCACCAGTCCTTGACATGGGGGGCGGCTTTGAGTAGAGAAAAAGTAATCTTTTCCCGGTCAGAAAAGTCATGAACTGAGAAATATCCTTCTAATAGATTCAACCATCTATCTACGACATCTGCATCTATTTGACCATCAAATATGGGAATGTCGAAGTTTACTTGTACCTTAAAAGGGGTTGCGCCTCCAGAATGACTGCTAGATGCATATGCGCTACCAGTGGGAAGTCGTTGAAGGATCCGGGCGAAGTTATCCATCATCGCGTTCCTTTGTTTTTCAAGGGCCTCTTCAAGCAACATTTTGATAGGATCTTCTGCGCCCTTGTCTTTCTTTTCGTCCCCCATGGGTGGCCATCGGAATTTGCGAGGCTGATCTTGCAAAGGTTCAACCAGATCGAGCCCTAACTCTTTATACCCCGCCCTCGTTGGGGACATGCAAAGAATGATCGAGAAAGAGCAGATTGCTCTGATACCACTGACCCGGATTTATGTAGGAAAGCAATAGAATACACAAATAACCATAGAAACAAATATGCAACGAAAATAACACTTCATTTCATTAATCAATAACTGAAACTTGTTTACATACAGAATTGAAATAAACTAGCTAGAGTGCTGATAGCTTATCTCTGAGAAGAGATGTGGCGGCTACATGCCTCTGAACTCTCTTTTACAATGAGGCTCGAAGGCCTATATATTGTTGAGAAACAATAACCCTACACATCCAAAAACCTAACCCTAGGAGGTGAAACGCCTTAATGTGGGCCCTGTTGGGTAACTTGGTATATCAATTTCTCAGGGTCATAACTTTAGCATACTACCTCCGTTTGACCCGCATGATACATCGTTAGAAAGATCTGTTTAAGGACTACATCCATAAAAAACAAATATTGACTCTGAACCAGACTCATATTTTCCAGACATTCGATGTTGAAAAAACGTCGTTTAGGGCCTCAAAACGAAACTGGAAAACTGAAAGAAACAATGGTGGGGGTCCAAGAGAAATAGGTGGGTGGCCACCAATATCCTCCTGGATCACTGCCTAGTGTACATATACATTCCAAAGGAAAAGAGGACCAAGATTGATCTTTCAGGAAGGAAGGGAATATTCGTAGGATATAGTGACACTTCAAAGGCCTATCGAATATACTTGCTAGGATTTAAGAAGATTGACATCAACATAGACGTAACATTTGACGAAGACTTAACATACTCCAGATCCAAAAACTACCTATTGAAGAGGTCGAAGAACCTGAAGCAACTAGAGTCCGAGACACAATTCTAGAAGACCATGAAGATCACGACATGGTAGAACTACAAGAGCCTGTAGAGCCACTTCACGAGAAGAACTCCCACAAGAGAAAATCAACATGGCATGTGAGCTAGTACAAGATGCAAAAATGTATGGTGCTCCAGATGGGATGCATAGAGAAAGGAAAAGACCTAAACCATACAACAGTTATGTGGCCCTGCTATGTGACATCATTGATAAAGAACCTTCCAACTATGAAGAGGCTGCTGAAAAGAAAGAATGGAAGGATGCCATGATCGAGGAGTATCAGTCGATTATGAAGAATGATTTCTGGGAGATAGTTTCGAGTTCGAAAGAGAAGTTTGTTGTGATTTCGAAGTGGATCTACAAGATCAAGCATGCTGCAGATGGTAGCATTGAAAAACACAAGGCAAGGTTTGTGGAATGTGGCTTCTCCTAGAAATAAGGCATAGACTACGAGGAGGAGGCATTTGCACTCGTAACGAGATGCACTTCCATCAGATCTATACTTTCATTAGCTGCAGTAATGAAATGGAAGGTACACAAGATGAACATCAAGACAACATTCTTAAATGGTGTAGGAAGTGTACGTGGAGCAACCATTAGGATTTGAGACACATGATAGGTAGACTCATGTGTGCAAATTGAAGAAAGCCTTGTACATATTGAAACAGGCACCCAAGCCATGGAATGGTAGGATGGACAAATTCCCGATGAGCTTAGGATTGCCCAAATCAATGGTATGGCTTCAAAAACTCCTTGTTGGATTGTTTGGTCAAATTCTAGGACCAACAGGGATTCACCATGACAACCATAGTTGTATACAGATGTCAGTGAATCCCGTGTTTTGCGACAAGATGTAGCATATAGATATTCAATATCACTACATTCGTGATATGGTGCAGAAAGGTGCGGTCGAGTTATGTTCCAATAGATGACCAGAAAACAAATGTTCCTACCAAGCCTCTTCTCAGGACAAAGTTAGAACACTTTCGTAGAAGACTTGGAGTAGAAGAAAATGCATCCCTCGTGGAGAGGGATAGTTGAGACAAACATCTACGAAAGCACACAACAAGTTCTCTCCAACATATGAAGGTGCACTACTGCAACCAGAAGCAGTGTTTTCTGAGATTGTATCTTAGAGAGACCTTTCTCTCTCTCTTTCTTCTCTCCTCGGATGTTAGGAGTACCAGACCCTACTTGGTCTTTTCGGCTCCTGGATCTTGTCCACTTGAGCTCCTTCCCCCCTGTGCAAGACTACATGATTGGAACCAGAGCAGGAGTTCTTCCATGTTTCAGCCTAGCTAGACTTGTTTATCTTTACTTCTGACTACTTCATTGCTTATATTGTATTTCCTTTTTCTTTAAGGGAGATCGTTTGATCCTCCCACATGCATAACCTATCATTGTAACCGACAGTCTCGTTGACCTACTTTGTGGTCATTAATAAAATTATCTTATCTTATCTTATCTATCTCTGCTCTCAGAAGCTATCATCTCTATACGAATGTTTGTTGGGTTTTCTCGTTTGGGTTTCCCGGGATAAATTCTTGTGTTGTTTGTTTCTGTGCTTTGTCTTTCTTCTAGAGATCCTATTGTTTATTTGCAATTAAGTTATATTGTTATAATCTTATAAAAACTAACACAAAGAAGGTCTCAAAGGAGTATTAATGCAAAATAACCGTGTGATAAGCTATGAATCCAAAAATTTAAAGGAGCATGGAAGGAATTATGCAACTCACGACTTGGAGCTAGCAGCTATAATTCACGCGCTTAGAATGTGGAGACACCACCTGATTGGGAAAAGATTCTTATTGAATATTGACAACACTGGTTTGAAATATTTATTTGACCAACATAATCTAAGTGCGCGATAGATGAGATGGATGCCCTTTCTAAGTGAGTATGACTTTCAAATTTAACATATTAAGGGAAAGAAAAACAAAGTAGTTGATTCTCTCAACATAAGCATTCAACTGTCTTTAGCTCTTTTGCAACTGATCTCAAGGATAAAATAAATTCAGTCCTTGAGCAAGATGAGAATTATAAGAAAATTAGGTTAAGTTTTGCTACAACATGCTATAGGACAAAAAAGGAGAATTATGAGCTGGCTACGAATGTGTTTCTCTTATGCATGAATAGGTTGTATGTACTGGTTTAGTAGAGTTAAAGGAAATCATCATGGATGAATTTCATAAACAACCATATTTCAGACACCTTGGATACCAAAAAATGATTTTAATAGTAAGAAAATAGTATTTCTAGCCTATAATGAAATCATAAATTTCAGAGCACATAGCCAAATGCCTAGAGCATCAACAAGTTAAGGTTGAACACCAACACCCAACCAGTTTGTTGCAACCGCTACCCATTCCTGAATGGAAATGGGAGGATATTTCAATGTATTTTATCATAGGCTTGTTTAATCCTAAAGTGCAACACAACTCTATCATGGTAGTTGTGGACAAATTAAAAAAAAAAGTTGCTAATTTTATTCTTGTCAAATCTACCTTCAATGCCATAAACATTGTCGATATCTCCCTGAAAGAGATATTTGAGCTTCATGGAGTACTTATGAGTAGCATGTCAGACAGAGACGCAAAGTTCATTTCAAACTTTTAGAAGGCATTAATTACAACTTTGGGCACTCAATTGAATCTAGGCACTGCTTACCACCCCCAAATAGACGACCAACCTGAAAGAGCAAATCGGATCCTAGAAGATATGATATGTTATGGATAATCCTAGGAAATGGGAAGAAATCCTACATTTGGTAGAGTTTGCTTATAACAATGGTTATCAAGCCTCCACAAAGATTGGAACCAAAACGAAATTTCCATCCAAAACCCCTGTGCATCTTAGACAAGAAAGAAGTTGTGCTATGAAATAGGGCCATCGCTCAAGTAAAAGTGCAATGGGAGCACTTTGAACCTAATGAAGCTACCTAGGAGATGGAGGATAAACTGTGGGAAGCATACCCATCTATGTTCCAAGATTAAGCTATGATTCTCTTGTGAATACGTGGGTGGTGTTGCTTTAAGGGGGAGGGGGTGTAATACCCCGAAATGTTGTACCCCCAACACATGATTAAGTCCTTTATCTGTTTGGACAGATGAACATTTTCATCATTATGAGTTACTATGTACTTAGACATATGTTATGTTGAGCTTAAACGTTATCTTTTGCTTAGGCTGTGTGGGCAAACCCGAGAAAGAGAGGCATTGGTCTGTATAGGGATTAGATAATGCCGGGACCTATTTTCCCAACGATATGCACCGATCGGACGACCGGCTACGTCGGACGTGACCGGTCACGCGCGGCCGGTCGTCCGATCGGTGCATATCGTCAATTCACTAGTGAACGCCTTAGATAATCTATGAGAAGAGAACATTAATAATAATGCATATATGAAACTTAATAACTAAAAAAATTAAAAAAACTGAAAAGACACCTGTAGAAGCATAACTGAAATGATAGGTGTCACAATCCCAATAATATACTAAAAATAGCCTACCTCCTATACAAAAGTCTAAAAAAAAAGAACGTTATTAAAACTTTTGGAAAAGATAAAAGAATGGAAATAATTCATACAATGAATAGACAAAAAAGAAAGGGAAGGATGTGCTAGCCGCTTGGTATCTGTACATCAGATGACCAAAGTCAATTTTCAGTTTGGTTCAAAAATCTCTATAGCCATTGAGTGTGAGCACTGGGGGTGATGAGGCAGGAGTACTTTTGATGTTATGTTTGTGGCAGGAGTATTACCAGATTTGTACTTGGGCAGGAGGTTTGCTTGTATAAATGAACCAAGCAATGACCGGTAAAACAAAAACTTGGATAGCTAAATACCAGAGAGGCAGATCCTTTAATATTATTTCCGTGAGTACTTGTACAGTGTAAGGTGGGTCTTGGAGGGGGTGTATACTTTTGGGTGATGAAAACCAGAACCAAAAAGGCCAAGATCTAATATGATAAAATAAAGAGTTTGTGTTTTCTACATTCTATGGTTAGGTGGTTCATGCTTTTCCCCACACTGGCTTGCAGCAGGGAAATATGAAGATAAAAGGTAGATAAGTACAACTTCCTAGGTCTCTTTATATATATTGAAATTTTAGTTTATTTGAATAAGAGTTTTCTATTTCTTTGTGGTCCGAATTGAATCTAAAATTATTGTTATTATAACCATAGATGGAATCTCTCTATTACTTGACAAGAACAAAGTATTATTCTGCAATGTAGTATCTACTCTCTTCAACAAACAGAGGATCTTATGTATTTACATGTGAAAGACATGATAGTTTTGCTAAATGGTTTTATATATTATGGTTTATATATATTATTGAGTAGAGATTGTTTAGTAGAACATGCATGTGTGTATTACATGAATTGCATTAAAATAAACTTGTAGTATCTGATATAGGTGAGGATTGTAAGAAGCTGATTGTTGACGAAATGCAATGCAAATAACAACTGATCTCGCCAAAATATCCTTCATGCGTGCAAAAGCTTAAACTTACAGTAACACATGTATTCGTTTATGAACTAAACTCTATTTAGTTTGCGATCAAGAATCGAGTGCCTCTATCCTAATTATCTTCATGATAAAGGACAACAAAAAGATAAAATAATTTATTATGAGACCATGAGGGTTCTCTATAGTTATTTAATAACTTGAAAATAAAGGGGTATGGGTTTAAGTCAACTCTACACGATGCTATTAACGGGAAGTGATGGAGGATGTATGTATCCAGATCGTATACACAGGAGTGTGTTTAAGCCAGAACAAGTCCCACAGATTCGGCCCTTTCTTACAGGGTCAATAATTATAACTACCAGATCTGATGAAACGATCTTGCGAAAAGAAATAGATTGAGTTCGCATCAGGGAGAACCAAGCTGCGCGATGGAGCCTCGACCTATTATTACCAACCATCTATTATCTAGTGCATGCTTGGCCAAGCGACTGCCGCTACAGGAGCATTGTATATAATCGAATTGTTCTTTTCTTAAGCATTAACAGAGAAGAATTGAAGCACCCATTCCGGGGTTTAGAAGAGCAAGCATCAATAAAAAAAAATATTTAACAGTGACAAGGAAAATCTCTACCCTCGACTGGGGTACACCAAGATTAATGCCATTAGGACACCAAGATTAATGGCATTCTTAGTACTTAGTATGTACTAAGTATGCCATTAATGCCATTAGTGTACCAAGATTAATGCCATTAGTAATCATCAAAAGCTGCGTTACGGATGACATCCACACCATACTGTTGAAATTGTGTTTTTGTTATGCACCATGACTGAGGAAAAGTACTCACCTGTGCCATTCAGAATTCACTGCACTTAAATGAGATCATATGAGAGAAATTTGAATAGTAATAAGACAAGTTGCTTGACAAACCAGAAACCAAAAAGGTAAAAAAATGATGCCTATGTACTAATAACAAGGGTTCATGCTGATTTACATTGCTGATAATCTTTGCTCCAAACCAAGCAGAGTCAGATCCATAAGGAGGGGAAAGCACTTTAATTCCTTTTGCTATTGTACTTGGCAATGCTTGATGCAATTCTTTCTCTAACCTTACTGAAGGAGTCAAGATAATACAATATTAGAAGATTACATATGCCAGATGCAGGTATTATATCTATTTAGATAAATGACTTTTTAACTACTCAAGTAACCATATATGGGATTTGAACACGGGTGGATGGGACTCCACACCTTAACACTTGTGTTACCTCACAAGGACCACATGGATAAATTCTTAAACAGATAAATAAACACACACGAAAAAGATACTAATCCAATAACCTTCCCTGTTGATAGCAAGATATAACTATAAAAAGGATGACTGATTCTCAAATGTTATTTAAGCGATAGTTTCTTTCATAACAACGGAAAATTTTCAATTTCAAGCAGGATATTATAAGACGAGCGGCTTAGGTTGTTAAGGTAAAAAATAATTTCACCATCAAAATATTGTTTAAATTAAAAAAGCCCATCAGATCAGGGTTGAATAATTTCTTTTTTCAAATCATGAGTTAGTGCCAACTTAGACGTATAACAACTCTGCCAGAACCAACTAACTGATTAGTTAAGAATAGTCTGAACAATCCATGAATTAATTTGTTTGAATTGCAAATATAAATGGTTGAAATTGTACAAAATGGGTATTCAAGGGTGCTGAATCCATTTCTACAGTTAAAGATGGATTTTAAAAAATAAAAAATTAGAATCCAGCCAAAATTAGATCACCAAATCCCATCAATAATGACAAAAAAAATGACAACTATCTAATGTGTATAGAAAGCTACATTACTTTATCACCAAGATTGTCAAGGAATGTAGGATCTTGAATGGTGTAGACGGCTACATTACTTTATCACCAAGATTGTCAACGAATGGAGGATCTTGAATGCTGTATATTCCAGCTTTGAATGGTGTATATTCAGCTTATGCAATATTTTTTAACAATTATTATAATACTACTAAATGTCGATAATGATAATTGAAATTCTCTCAACCAAATTTCATGGTCGTCTACAAAGCTTCAGTTCGCTTTCAAAAAAAAAACAGGGTTTCTTATTGTCACTCTTAATAGCATTAGACTCAAAGTCAATAATATAGGTGACAGTATGAGAATGCTTTCATTAAATTGCGGATTCAAGAATATTTTGCATGGAGTTGATTCTAAAATGGTGAATAAGAGGAAATGTACGACAAATATGGTGCTCTGAAACTTTGATCGAATTGACGACTTTTGGTATCTTTGGTTTCCTTGTGATAACGACACTTCAGTTGTACGGCTGCCATTTATTTTTGTCCGTCTAGATATTTATTTTACAACTGCCATTTATTTCTGTCCATCTGGATATTTATTTATTCTTTTAATGATAGTGTTCTCTAGGTAGTTGACATGAAAAGCCACACTATTTTCCCGTTTTTCTTTTGGTTGATAGGCTACAGGCCAGTGAAATTTTATTGAGATGGTCAAAATGGTTTTGGTGTCTTCAAGGACAATTTTACTTCTACACAACACAACGATTTGGAAAGAGAAACGCCATGAAATGCGCACAATGCCATGCTTGTACAAAATGTATGAAAGGTATGTTTCAATAAACTAGCACAGCCACTTAATTTGTGGCCAATGAATGCCAATCGAAGATAAACAACTTTGTGATGGACATATTGTGTATGAGTACTCATTCTAGTTCATTTGGACATTTTGAGTCCATTAGTGTAGCTAGTTTTCAAATTTGGGCAGTTACAGGAGAGATATGGGTCTTTCAGGCATTTTGCAAAAGAATTGCCCTGTGAAACTAGAAATAAAACATAGTGCATAAAATGGTGATTTCTTCTAGGGCGCTAGAGGGAATCTAGGGGTGCAGCTAGTTGATTGTAACATATAACCATGGTGCCAGACACATCCGTGCAGTCATTTGGTTTCAGTTTTTGGTTCCTGATGAGATATTGGCAGTTTTATGTTCCCAAGGCAATGTTTTGATGATAAAAAATGGCTAATAAGGAAATCGATTTGGGCTAATGAGGCAAAGAAATGGCATGGAATTGGTCTGAGGCAGTGTTTGGGTTACCTTCATCATCCGGCTTCAGCTTCACTTCACATGGGGTCCACACGTCCTTGATTTCTTCAGTTTGAGGGTGTTTTGATGTATTTTGAAGGAGACATCCTAGTGATTTTTATCACTCGGTATATTTGACCACCACACCTTTTGTTGTGCCATGGGGCCATGCTAGTGAAGGATGATACAACCTCCTAGCCCCCACCATGTGCTATCTTATGTTTATTGGTCATTGTTATGTGGTGCGCCCCCTCATTGGGCAGTTTTAGTGATGTGCCCCTCTTCTATTATTGAGTTGATCCGTGTATGATGTATCCAACTAATCTTAGCCGTTGATTAGATTGTTTTTATTTTTTGATCATGACCTTGATCTTTTTGGATCTAGGTTTTATGTACCTGAGAGATCTATATATTGAGTGCTCTCTCATTTGTAAATGGACTTTTGGCTCTTGAGCTCGTGGAATAATAAAATATCTTTGCAAAAAAACCTCGGAAGCTTTGTCCAATGTCTTGTATGAAGATTGGAAAGTCTTATTCTCTCTAGCATTCTTGCAGATCTATATTGGAAAGTCTTATTCTCTCTAGCATTCTTTGATTCATTTTTCTTCGTCATTTCATCTACCTTTCTGCAAATCGATTCTCATTGTAGATCACTTTTGTAGGAGGAGGGAGCGCTTGGCATCTTGAAGGAATTAGTGATTTCACTTGGAGAGGCATAGAAAACGCTCGCAATTGATCGAAGAGGCAAGATCATCATCATAAAAGATCAGTAGCAAGTATTTCCAAGTACGTTCGCATTTGTAGATTCTCATTGTAAATCACTTTTGCAGGAGGAGGGAGTGCTTGGCATCTTGAAGGAATTAGTGATTTCACTTGGAGAGGCATAGAAAACGCTCGTAATTGATTGGAGAGGCAAGATCATCGTCATACAAGATCAGTAGCAAGTATTTCCAGGTACATTCACATTTGTTTTATTTTTCTTGGGCTTAATCCCATTGTCACCACCAAACCCTCGTTTTGTAGATGTGATAGATTCGGTGGGTTTTTGTTGACGACCATCAAAACCCATTTGGAAATTGTTGAATAAATCCTAGATCTCGAATTTGACGTAAATCAAACCCCATTTGCCTCAGGATATAGCACTAGTCACTCTAGGTGGGACGTGTTGATTGATTTGTCATTGATGTCAACATGTGACTTGCATGGCCCTTTCAGTTGTCATTGATGCCACCATTTTTGCTGAAGATATTGAAGACCCAGCTAAACCCAGCTAATGATGCAGAAGACCCTAGAGATGGTCTTGAAGCCTTGGTAGACAATGGAGAAGCGCCTTGGTAGACAATGGAGAAGCCCATGAGGTAGGTCTTGGAACCCTTGATGAAGACTGACCTTGCAAAGGTCATGGAGCCCTCTACTGGCAATAAATATGGTTAGATGGCATGATGAGCCTTGATGGTCTTGCATGGAGATTTGGTGAAGAAGGTCTTGAAGGATTTTCAGAGGCTGCACCAATACTCTTCTTGATGATAATCTTGCCGGCATTGGAATGGGGCTTATGAAGCACAGCAGTAAAAGGTGGACAAGTGGAAAATTGCGGGAGCATGATAGGAACCTAATTTTCTTGTCTTTGGGTATATACCTTCTGAGAGCTTTTGGGACTGTTAAAGACAGCAGTAAAGGTGCCTTTATAGTTTTCTTTGATATGTCATGAATCTGGGCCAAGGCAAATTCATGAGTAAAACGGTAGCTGTTCTTACTTGTAAAGATAGTGAGCCTTTTTGTTTGTCTTAATATCTTGCCATTCAAAACATCTGGAATAAGTCAAGTTTGTCTCAGTAGTTAACACAGGCTGCTACAGCAGAAAACAAACTGAGGACTATGCAGAAGTATAATATATTGAACTTGTTCTTGATGATATTAAAAGGCAGCCACAGGTGTTAGAATGAACATCTGTTGTGTGTTTTAAAAGTAATGAGCAGCAGTAGAGAAGTATATATTATAGATATGTCGGCCCATAAAAAGGAGATGTCGGCCCCATTTAAAATTTAAAAAATGATGATGGATTATCAACTTGAACTCGGCCCCATTGAAGATATAAGAGGTCGGCTCAATGTAAATTATATGAAGTCGGCTCAAATTTTTTTTTTTTAAATAATAGTAGGTCGGCCCCAAAACTTTGTGAAATTTAATATAAATACTCCTTCAAAGCACTCATTTTGGAGATGAGAATTTCGCTGAGCTCTGAGGAAATTTCGGGAGTTTCTGAGGTAGAAAGGGTTTTGTGGCAGCAGAAGGAAATATCTTGGGATAGCGTGGGAGCAGTGGATACACGAGCAAATCTGTAGCAGCGTGGAAATTTTTAACAGTAGCGTTGAAATTCTTTACCAGCAGTGTGGAAATTATTTTTTTTCAGCGTGGAAATTCTTTAACAGCAGCGTTGAAATTCTTTACCAGCAGTGTGGAAATTATTTTTTTTATCAGCGTGGAAATTCTTTAACAGCAGCGTTGAAATTCTTTACCAGCAGTGTGGAAATTATTTTTTTATATCAGTGTGGAAAGTTTTTTTTTGCATGTGTATTGCTCAGGTGGAGAAAACATCGGAAGTGAAGACCAAACTGAGGAAGCCGCAGTCAAGTTCATTTGTATGACTGTCATCTCAAACATTTCGGTGGTGGTCAATTTAGCTCTAAAATTCGGTTTGTGGGAAAGCATTGATTCGATGGTGGAGAGAAGCTCCTTTTCCTGGTTTTAGAACAGACCTTGAATACCTTGCTCAGAATTTTCGGGAGACTGTGGCAGCTCGCAGAAGTCATCATCCCAGTTATTTAGCCATGTCCTAGTCTTGGTACCACTCTCAAGTCTCAGAGCAACTACAACATGATCGAGGGTTTACATGAGGAACAAGCTGACTGGATACAACAATCTATGCAGAAATTTGGAATGACTTAAGCAGCAGTTGGATACTATGACATGACAAGCTGAGATCAGTGTTAATAAGGAGCTTGACAATGATATGATGATCATTGGCCAGATGGTTGGTTGAATATGAGCTTAAAACAGTTACAAGTGTTGGCATGAACAACAGACCTTTGACATGAAGCAATGAACCGAGGTAAGGACAAAGATCATGTATTCAAGCAGGTAATCAGTAGGTTGGTATTACTCTTCCTGTCTTAGTTTCTGTTGGGTAAGCTTCAGTGTTATTTCAGCTGATTGTATAAGAGTTGGAGAACACTTTGTTGATGTATATGTAACTTCAGAATGTATTCTTCTATGTATTTTATATTATTGTAACCCGATGTTTATTCCGGGATGTTTCTATTATGTATTTGAGTCATGTGGTCATGCCCCGATGTTCCGATCGGGAAGATTATAATGTAAACAAGTCATATCAAGTCATTGGGTAAGTCCCCACTGTTTAGGGGCACTTGAGTTATTATACATTAATTAAGGTGTAGGCTCGAGTAGTAATTATTAGGTTGAGTGCACTTCAAGTCAACGGAAGAATATAAATAGAGAGTGAGAGTCTCTCTATTTATCACTTGTGAATTACATCACTTGCTCTCTCAAGTGTGGCGCACTTTAGGAGAAGGAAATTCTTGGCTTGACAGAAGACAGAAAGCTGCTATTGTGTTGGGAGGTCATCTTACTGTTTTTGGGATCACATCTTGTGGTGATACTATCTTAGAGGAAGTTGAGGGGTTTTCTCCATTTATGGTTTCCCCTCCTAAAATCTTTGTGTCTCTTGTCTCTTGTGATGTGCTTATGTGATTGCTGTACTTGTTATTCTCTCAGTGAAAAGATCTTGTCATAATGCTAGCTTAAATGTTGAAAAACTAACACACTTTAAGTCTTGGCTTTGGATATTATGAAGGAGGCCTAAGTCCCTTTTGTGAAGATCTTCTTGACTTTTGCATAAAGAGAAGTTGCAAGTTAATAAGTCATGTGTTGCTCTAATTTTCAGTGATGACAAGATAAAATCTGTAGATGAGGAGTTTATTTCTTGTTGCCAGAACAGAAATATTTCCAAGCCCTAGATAAAGACCGAGGAAAGGTTGGAGGTCATCTATCTTGAAAACAAGCAGACTATTGACTTTGATTAGCAGACCTTCAGTGGTTGCATCTTTAGCAATTGATTGATTAACCTTTGAACACAACTGAAGGTACCTAAAGATGATGCACTGGAACATTCCATGATATAAGCCATGATGATGAGTGATAACATGGACAGATCTATGATGTTAATTTGCCTGATAAAGATCTGAGAAATGCATGCTGTGATATCCTATGATGACAGTCTGCCAGAATTTGAACAGTCGGAGCTTGACCATGTTGATGACACTATTTTGATAAGCTGTTGCTGAAGATGATCCTTGTAGCAGTGGTATGTTGACCAAGCAGAATATGAACAGAGAAGACTGAGAAAACTAGTGCAGCAGTGTTGTTTAAGTTGAAATTCTTTGAAGACTTGACATGTTCAGCTCAGTCAAGTTATGATCAGTGACAAAGTAAAGAAGACCATGATAATGATGACAGTATTTTGTGGTGCATAAAACATGCATAGCTAAACAGCCCAAGAGACCACAGGTTCATTCACAGTCTGAGATTGTCTTGGTTGGGCAGAGATGCACTATAAATATTTGAGCAGCAGAGGGTGACAAGACCAGAGCAGCAGTAAGCAGATGAACCAGAAGTTGATGAGCAGCTGACCAGTGGTACAGCAGAGATGAGCAGTCCTTGATATCTTAGCAGTATTGAAGAGTAGGTGTGTTGCAGCAGTGTTGATCAGCAGTATTGATCAGCAGCAGATTGAAGAGACAAGTGATGAAGTAATGTAACAGTGAACTTTTTGTTAATGCAAGCTTGAATTGCTTCTGAGGTTAGGATACCTCAAACCCTTCTTAGCAGGGTCTAAGAAAACCAGACAGGGTCCTGGATTAAGAGTAGGTGCTCTATATATCAGTAGGTGCTGATTTCGCCTAACGGTTGTATCCGGACCCAAATAATATAAAAAGATTACAAATTTATATATTGTGGTGTTCCTCTGTGTTATGGTGTTTTATGAATGAAATGCTTATGTTATGTGAATGATGTTTATGAAATGATTATGGTAAAGTGGTGGAGATGCGCTTGGCATCTTGAAGGAATTAGTGATTTCACTTCGAGAGACATAGAAAACGCTCGTAATTGATTGGAGAGGCAAGATCATCGTCATACAAGATCAGTAGCAAGTATTTCCAGGTACGTTCACATTTGTTTTATTTTTCTTGGGCTTAATCCCATTGTCACCACCAAACCCTCGTTTTGTAGATGTGATAGATTCGGTGGGTTTTTGTTGACGACCATCAAAACCCATTTGGAAATTGTTGAATAAACCCTAGATCTCGAATTTGACGTAAATCAAACCCCATTTGCCTCAGGATATAGCACTAGTCACTCTAGGTGGGACGCTCCTTTTGGGTGGCTGGTTGAAATTTTCAGATCTATCAGTTGGGTATGCTTGAACCCACCTCAAAATCATAGATCTATACTTCAAGAATCCTGATCTAGTCATCCCTTGCCTCGATCTATCTTCTTGGGTCCACTTTGTTCACTTTTGCATAAACCCTAGGTGGGTCCCATTAGGATTTCCTTATTTTGGCAAGATCTCTCTAGATCTACGTTCCTAAACTATTTGTGGTATATCTCCTATCAAGTTGGGTCAATTTCCTTGTTTGCTAATCCTCCCCAACTTTGTCCTAACCGCTATACCACATCCTTTCCATAGATCTAGGTTCCCTCACTCATTATCTCTCCTCTTTCATTTTGTTGCATACCCTTAGGCTTGTTTTGAGTAGATGCGCTAGCCCCCTTGGGTTAGTAGGGTATCTCCCTTGATCATTTTTCGAAGTGATCTAAAGTGACAAGATCCCGTCCGATGCGACAACCACCCTTCTTCCGTAGTGGACAAGGCCCTTGCGGTGTCACTGGTTAGCTACCTCACCTCTTCCATCCTGGATGGGATACCTTTAGTGGGTAGCTACACATTGTGTGATAACATGAGCTTCCACTACTATAGGAGACAAAGGAAAGGCGGGTAATCTAGGTTTCCCATAAAAGAATTGACATTCTTGACAAATCCTTACAAATGAGTGCACATCTTTGAGCAATGTGGGCCAATAATATCCCACTCTCGTAATTTTGGATGCAGTAGTTCTAGGAGCATAGTGACCGCCATACACACCTGCGTGCAAATCTTTCATAATTTCTTGGGCTTCTTGAGGATTCACACATTTTAATATTATCCCATCAGGGTTTTACCATCCCAACTTGTCTTGCGTTAACACATACTTCGATGCCTTTCATCTCAGGGCTCTTCTCTGATGGTCAACCAGGTAGTCAGGGCATTTAAAATTTTTCAGGTAGAAGATAATGTCCTTATATCATTCGTGTTCTTCGTCTATATACAACACCATTATTCCTTCGGGATTTGCCTCAACCAGTGGTTTTCTTTTTGAAATGAGTTGGGCAAGGCCTTGACCCTTAACAATCTTGATGTGTTTTATTTCTAAATCATACTCTTGAATCCTTGATATCCAATTACTCCTTATTCCAATACCATCATATTGAGAAAGAACATCATTAACTGCCTGATATGGGACATACGCTATAACCTTTGAATATCCAATGTATGTTCTAAAATGCTTCAAGGATTTTACCAAGGCATAGGCTTGTTTTTCGATTGAGGTGTAATTCAGTTCCACGGGGACTTCACTTAGTGAACATCTCACATAGCACGTGCAATCGTGGGATATTAAAGAATACCCTTAATTTCCGTAGATATTGACCCAAACTCTTTTTGTTGAAACC
Source organism: Pseudotsuga menziesii (assembly GCA_001517045.1). Classification (NCBI taxonomy): domain Eukaryota; kingdom Viridiplantae; phylum Streptophyta; class Pinopsida; order Pinales; family Pinaceae; genus Pseudotsuga; species Pseudotsuga menziesii. The sequence goes on from LPNX010707358.1 coordinate 66,983, forward strand.
CCCTCCCAATACTTAAAACCTCCTCCCCGCCCCTTTTTATACCCCAATCCTTATAAACCACCCTACCCACCCCCACCTTAAACCCTTCATCCCCCCAATTCCTGCAATATATTGGTTCAATTTTTAATAATTTTAAAACCCACAATATGAACTAATGTGATAGGATATTGGTAAACAAGTGAAGCCCCCGTGTTTAGTTCAACATCTCTCAAACTCTTACTCATAAAAGCAATTGGTTGTTCATGGCCTTCATGTTTATTTTTGTAATAGCATTCCTGCAATTGTATCTTTAGAGGCATATGAGTAGATTAAGAATTCCTTATTGTAGTCTAGGCTTAGGATAGGGGATGGCTTTCTTTAACTTGGAAAATGAAGAAGCACACTCCTTATCCCAAACGAACTTAGCATCCTTCTTTAGAAGTGCATTCAAAGTTTTAGTAAGCTCGTCTAGATTAGGAATAAATCATCTCACAAAATTAATTTTTCCAAAGAAAGATCTTAACGTACTAACATTCTGAGGAGTTAGAATAGATTCTATGGCTTGTATTTTTTCAGGATCAATCCTAATTCCCTCTTTAGCTACTATGTGTCCCAACAACTTTCCTTCGTCTATGCCAAAAGGAGACTTCTTGGGGTTTAGAGATATACCGAATTTTATGTATCTATCAAAAATTTTCTTCAGATGATCCACATGATCACTCCTTTCTTTAGAGAACACGATTTAGTCATCTTGGTAGTTAACAATGATCTTGCCAATAAGATCACTGAAAGAATGGTCCATTGCTCTCTGAAATGTTGAGCGAGCATTTAATAAGCCAAATCACATGCGAATGTACTTGTATGTTCCCCAAGGCGCAGTAAAAGTTGTTTTTCCCTGATCCTCCTTGATTTGAACTTGGTTGTAACCGGAGACATCGTCTAACATGGAGAGCATATCAACACCAGTTACACTTTGCAAGAGATTTTCCATATTAGGCAATGGGTAATTATCCTTTAGTGAGGCTTGATTCAAAATTCTAAAGTTAATACAAACCTTGATCCTGCCATTCTTTTTCCGCACAATTACAGGATTTGATACCCACGCGGTATGTCTAACTGGTTTAATGATCCCGACCGCAAACATTTTCTCCAACTCCTTCTTCACTAAGGGGGCTAACTTAGGGTTTATGTTTCACAACTTTTGTCTATAAGGTTTTGCTCCTTCTTTTAGAGGAATTGTGTGTTCAATAACAAACTGATAACACATCTTTAGCTCATCATACATCCAAGCAAAAACATCTTTATATTCTTGGATCAAATTCTCAATTTTATTTTGTTCTTCCTTAGACTCATTCTTACCAATTTTAATCATTCTCGGAGAAACAAAAGATCCAATATTTACTTCAATTACTTCATCAACCAGTTCATCCCTACGTCCCTTATACTCATCATGCCAGTTAAAATTGTTTTCATGAGGAATTGCAATTTCCATTATATCACGGTCCATCATGGTTCTCCCTTCAAGTTGATCTTCAAAATTGATCAGCAGGCTTTGGGAGGCATTAAGGAAATGGATGATTTGAGCATCATTGTCAAAAACTTGCCAATGATCTTGGTTATCAGGGACGGAAGGTCTAGAAAAAACTTCCACTTTACACTCTTGTTGAGATAAGTTGTTTGAAACTTCAAAAGTGCTCGCAATTACTGATAACTCATCAGCAAGAGTGTTTCTTCTCTAAGTATTGCTCTAATGCCGAAGGCATCGAAGAATTCAATTGCATCCAAAAACAACATTCCTAGTCTCTAAGTCTGTTACTCGTAGCAACAAATTGATTCCTGACTTGGGAGACTACTAGGTCTGAATCCTCTATAACACTTATTGACTTTATATTTCTTTCTCTGGCGATTTCTAGACCTAAAAGCAAGGCTTCATACTTTGCTACATTATTAGTGCAATCAAACTCTAACCTAAAAGAGTATAAAGTCTTTTCCCCAGTGGGTGATGTCAAAACTACTCAAGCCCAAGCCCCAACCCCATATCTTGACCAAGTGCCATCAAAGTGTAGATTCCAAATTTGATAATGGGGGAAAGGATGTTGCTGTATATCTTCCCAATAATTTGCAAGCACCATGAAGTTCCCAATCTCATCACTAGAACACATTGCTTCCTTAAACAAGTGCTCTAGGGTTTCTACATGATTTGGCATGGATGATTCATTCATTAAAGTGACATAGGAATTTCTTCCACTAGGGATGGTAGCGAAAGAAAGATCCATTTGAATACTATCGCTCAACTTAGCTGCAAACTCTCGGGGCAATAACATTCCCCATGCACTAGGGATATCCAAAAATAGCACATTCATGGGAAGTTCAATATTTGAGCATGCAGTGAGTCTCACTTGCAAATCTTCATTTACTCATATAACTTCAATTGGAGGAGAATCCATCCCATATACACTTGCAAAGGATCTAGTCACATTAAGCTCTAATTGCTCCATGACCTGCAGGGGCATCATGTTTACCTCCGCAAAAGAGTCAAGCATGCAATTGTGCAAAATTAGACCATTTACTTCTAATGCTATAAAGAAGGATACCCATCAAGGCTTTTGCTTGATACACTTTGAATCATAATGGGTTTGTCTTTTGGTTTTACTGATATTTGCTTTGATGGAACTCCTAAATAACTTGTGGCTCTCTTATGCATTGAAGGAACCTTCACTATCTCAGAGAATTGAACTGGCATACTAAGTTTCAAAAGAAAATTGGAAACATCAATGTTCAAACCATAAGGGTTTCCATCATCTTTCTCCTCTGTTTTTAAGCCAAGGAATTTCATGACATCCCGCTTAACCGAAGGGATTTTGATCATCTCTTTAAAAAAAACCAAAGTGTGGGAGCTTGATAATTTACCATGTACATAAGTCTCAACACCTCCCTTATGTCGGAGACATTTACCACCATACACACTCTTTTTGGTCAAACTGGCCTAGTTAAACCACTATCCTAAGTATTATTGACATTAATTGACATCAGTGGAGCATTAAATGTCATCATCCAGTCTCACCCATGCCTACCTTCAGTTAAGGAGGCTAACTTAGCCTTCTCCTACATTCGGGGAGGCTAACTGGAGCACTCCAGGGGTGATTTGAGTGATATTAATGCACCTAATTGCTAACTGGTGGTTACAATCAGTTAAACAGGTCAGTTAAGGCGCCTCCTTTCATTAAATACATTATTTAATGATTATTTAATGAATTGGAGTCAACAGGGGCGCCTCCACCAACTTCTAATGTGCAGTTCAACTTTAGTTAACCTCATCGAGATTCATTGGAGTCGGTGTAGCGCTGCCTCTTGATGGTTGGTGAGCTATGACATGTGTCTGATCTCTTTCAGTTGAGACTCAATCATTTATTGCACTTCGACTTCAGTTAGGGTTAGTTGAGTCAATTAGGGTTTTGATCAGTGGTTAACGGTGTGTGAACCATGGCTTACAGTCAGTTAAGCTAGACTCACTCATTCAATTCGAATGACCTCCTAAGGAATTCGAATTGTCTCTTCATTCATGCTTGTAGCATGACATTGTAATTGTAATCATTCATTCTTTGTGTGAATACAGAGCGGCTACTATCCCTGTAGACCGATTACACCGTTTCATGAGTTATTTGTTGATTAATCTTTGATGAGATTGATGCTTTGTTCCTAGATCAATATACAAGATTAATATAATATTAGAGCATACGGTGGGACGAAGCTCTATCTCTCAAAAACAAGCTTTTTGATAGATTTCTGCATGAAATTTGAGCAATAGCTCAAAATTCCAACACTACACCAGAAGCCAAGGCTTACCACTTAATACCCCAAGTAAAGAACTTGTTGATCAAGCTTGCTTGATTGACTATGCTGAGTGTGATGAAAGCCTAAAATGTGCAAGCCGTCTGACCTTACATTGCCCTTTCTGTTTTGATTTTCAGGTTTCTACAGGTGAAGCATTCGCTCCAGCACATCCAGATGGCCTCCTCAGTAGATCTCTTGACTCCATACAATTTCCACTCATGGAAAGGTGATATGGAGATTCAGCTGCACTCTAGAGGACTTTTTAGAGTCACCATGGACACTGAAGATGAGCCTGGATTCGCCATAGAAAAATCAAGATTCTTGAACAAGAAGGATGAAGCCTTCGGTTTCTTGTGCCTCTCTATTTCCCGAGACCTTCTCTTCCATCTTGCGGGATTGAAGACTTCGAAAGAAATATGGGACAAATTGGAGACTCTATACGAAACATTAGAGGAAATTTGGGGTTTAAAATGGGCCTTATAAGAAAACGCGCCAACAACAAATTTTGTGAGTTGGAATTCAAGAACCAATAGAATTTCAATAAAATGAGTCTGTTACCGACTAGGCTGCACCTAGTTGGACTTTCAGTGAGCCGCCAGTGATGAACAAGATACTTGTTCATATTCAGAGTTCAAAGGTCCTTTCAGGCCTCCAGGGTCGTTTTTTTTGTAACGCATGTTCATACCCCCTTGGGGAAATTGTAAAAAATGCCCTAGCATTTAAATTTTTATAAAAGGCTCGGCTTCCCAGACTTGAGCATCTAGCCGACTAGCCCAGAGTGTTTTTTCCCTTGGATATTATTGGTTGTTGAACAAACGACTAATAATTTCTGAGTTTTTCACTCACACCTCCAAAGCTGGGGTAGTCATCTTGGTGTTTCGGCCTAGGGAGGTTATTAGAGCCTTCGTGTCGGTGTTTTTCACCATGCTAGGCATTCGAATTGAGTCGTATGGACATGTACTAGGTCCCCCTAGAGTTTCGTCAATTTCCGCAAAAAATAATTTTTTCCGTTTTTTAAGCCATTTTTTAATGGTTTAATTAAAAAACTTCAGATTGTAATAAAAGTCAGATACGGAGTCCGTTTCTGACGTGGGGACACTCGTTTTCACACCCGGAGCGTCCACTTTACCCATGGGACCACTTTCTACATCAGTCGGGCAGCTGGAGCACCCTGTGAGGCATTATTTGGGCTAAAAGTGCATAAAATAGCATTTTAATGCTAAAATTGGACTAATTGGCACTCTGGTCAAAGGTTGAAAAGTAAAAAAATATTAAATTATTTATGGATAGGGTGACATGGCATGGGTCCCCATAGTCATGCGACCCTTCTTTTCGTGTTTTAACTTAAGTTTTAAGTTGTGGTGAAAGGTAATGAATTTAAATAAAGGTAACGTCAATGCATGGAGGAGCTCACGCTAGCATGGTGGGGTTCACGTGAGATATGGACCCCATTCACATCACGTTGGAACCATTGTTTAATCTACATTCCACCATGCTTTGTTCTGATTGGTTTATAGCGCAAATGAAGTGGTGGTGGCATGAGCTTCACGGCTCATGAATATGGTGATATGGGTTGCGCTAATCAAGCGTGGACCCCCTTGTTATCCACGGTGGCATTAAAATTTGAATTTATTTCCTTGATCGCACATTGTTGGAGGTTGGTGGGGTTCACATGAGATGTGGCAGCTCACACTTGGACTCGCCATCCTGACTTAAGAGTTTGTAAATGGCAGCGAATCATTGAAATAATGAGATACACCAAGCTTGGAGCATGATGTCATTATGGTGGCCCATGTTTGTGATTTATCTTGCACAGATCGAGGGCGGTGTCATCAAAGGGAGCTGCGGGCTATTTTAATAAGACGTGGCATATATGGAATGCAGTGTTTGATCATTAATTTGAGGACAGGATTTCACTTGCAGTGAGGTTACGGCTCCACCAAGTTGACATGGTAACGCCCAGCCTTTGACACTTCACGCTTAACATATGTGGCAGCTTCTCCTTCCTGTATAATGTGACTTGCTCTCTCAATCAGAAATGTCACACCACCGAGTCCTTGGATCACTCAAGCTTAACTGAGCTTGAGCTTCAGTATTGATGAGGCCCCCCTGGGTCTCCTTTTTCTTATATAAGCTAGTCTCTTCTCCTTTGTTGGGCATCAAAAGGTGGAACCTCTGTTTGTAATGTTGTAACAGTTTTATTGAGTATTGTGAATAAAAGGCTTTGGAGGCAATTTCTGTGTGGGATCTATGGATGTTTGGACAGAGCTCATTCTACATTTGTGAGGTCACCTGTATTTGTTTTCATGCTTGCATATGTTTGGGATTAACTTGCTTTCGGAAGGAAATGGTATTTTTGTAGAGATAAAAGGTAATTCTTGTTAGGTTACTCTTTTATTGCAAGTCGAGGAAGACTATTTGATATGTGTATGATTTCATGCTTGGATCTACATTGTTGTTGTAGTCTCTTTCGGTTTACACAGGTATTTTTTAATCCCCATTGCTAGTGTTGATAATCTTTTACAGGAAGCTAAAGCTGGAGTATTGATGAGCAAATGTGCTCTACCTTTCTTTCAGTAAAATTGGAAAATAAGCTTTGTCCTTCTGATCTCACCAAGGAGGCGTTTTCTGTCCTTTATTGCTTGCTCTACTCTGGGTTTTTAAACTTTTGATCCACAAATTTCTTAAAATTTTCTTTCGGTTTCAAACGTTTCCATATTAGATCTAGCATCTAAAGTCATATCAAAGGTAGATTTGATGTCTAAAAGTTTCTATTTCTAGTCTGCTTCAAAGGTATATTTTAAAATTCTAGATCTAGTTACTTTTCCTTTTTTCCACAAGTTTAAAAAATTTGAAAATTAAAAAAGCTTGTTGAAATAGTTTCTATGCATTTCAAAGTTTGATCTAGCAATTTGTGCTTGAGATTTGCTTGCCATTCTTTTCAAGAGGCAAGCAAAGATCCTAAGAAGGAAAGCTTTCTAGCTTACCTCACTTAGTTGTTTCCTTGTTTTTATAATCAGTAGTTAGATTTTTTTTGTAAATTTTTGCATGCTGCCCAAAGACACTTCCAAAGTGTTTTTGGGAATCTTTCACTGACATATGCTTGCTGGTTTTTAGCAGGTCCATCAAAAAAGAGAAGGAAACTCTGCCCGAAATTAGCTTTTTCGAACATTTGGAGCTGCCAGGAGGCCTTCCCCTTAGTTGGGCCTATTTCCTTTGCATGTTGTAAGCCTTTGGATCCTAGATAACAAGGACCAAAGAGCATTTTCTACTGAAGCATTGTAACAGATTAATAAAAACAAAGTTTTGAGTAGGCTCAGTAGAGCCCGGTCCCCATCCCCCTTGGGGAATTTGTGTCGATGTCCTTTTCTGTTTTCTTACATGCTGGTAGCGTAGTGGTATTTCTTTATCATTTTATGCTTTGTTTAAGTTGTGCAAAAGTAACCTGAATACTTACCCACTGCGCTATACCGAAGTACCATAAGGGAAAAGATTTGAGCAGTATAGTAATTAAAAAAACAAAAACAATTTTGTTATGCACTGATAAATTAAAATAAACCCCCTCGCTTTCCCGAGTACAGGTTCGTGGATAAGGGCTTGCCC
>LPNX010707363.1:718-15777 GCA_001517045.1 Pseudotsuga menziesii
ATACCATTTTTTTTAGAAAGCACAAACATGCAAAGAAACGTAAAAAATCCTTTCCCAAAATCCAGTATCCACAAGGATATATTTCTTCCCTTGTCTCATCAAAGTTCATAAGAACATAATAAATAAAAATAAGAACAAGACTAGTCCTTCAAAATCAATTAATCCTTCCATTCTCTTTTCCAATATATTCAATAGTAAAATACTCTATTTGTAAAAATAAATATAGAACCAGTCACAGACCATACGCTTGATCTCTCCTACTATGCCATTTGATATTCTCTGATGTTGCATTAGGATCATCTTCAATTTCCACGGTCACTATGAAGAGGCCTTTACTCCTCATCAGAACCTCCATCCTTTCCTTCAATTCAAAGGAATTGAATGGAGTTAAGATGATTGGTTGAGATTGATCCATTCTTCAACAACTGTTCCCTTTGACCAAACATTATGCGCTTCTAGCGAGTGATGTTGAACCTAAAAAAAAAAATTGAAGAGGAGAAAAATCGAGCTACTAAGGCTTTTATACCATGTAGAAATTAATCTGAATCTTAGAACAATTGAACTCACAAAATTGCTTGAAAATATTCAAGAAACACTCAAGAAGGAGACTGAATATGTGATAAGCCACAAACTGTTTATGATATTAATTTAGACCAACCATCATTAAATAGATGTAGGATGATCATACAATAGATACTCTAAGGATTTGAAAGCATTAGGTTGCTGCCTAAATCAATACAAAAGAAGGCTTACCAAACAGGTAAAAATACTCCATAGGTGCATAAAGCACTTTCCGAATCAGTCAATATGCTCATGGATTTGTTGAATGAGTGTGTACAACTCATAAGTGATGGAAAGTTTAATTTATAATGCTTTTAGATGAGGAAATGAATGGAGGTGAGTTTGTTAAGATTTCATATGCTAGACTATATTCAATAGTATTCAATTCAAAATTACAGCAGTAGCATATCAAGAATCACTAATAGAAACACAATAACAAGATAGACACAACATTTATCCTAGGAAACCCTCAAGGGGAAGAAAACCCAGCAAAAAATTCCTCTGTATAAAATGTATAAAAGATAACCCCCAAAACAAGTGTTCTCTTCGTTTTGTTATGTCTCTCTCTCTCCTATGAACTACACAAGTGAGTGAGTATGTGTTCAAATAAGAACCACAACTCATATATTTATAAACAATAAGTCAACTAAATTTTACACTAGACAAGTCGGCCCCAATAAACTCTTTGGGATGACATCACCTAGGAATAAGCAAAACAATATATTATATTATTTATTAGGGTACTAAAGACACGACACAAGTGGAGGCTTTACCTCATGACTCTATGATGACAAAATAAAATAGCAACACCCCATTGGATTAATAATAGCATCTCCCTTCGGTTACATTAGTAAAATAAATTTAGAATATCCTTTGAAGTTACAATATTTCAAACAGAGTTGGTGCAAAAAACAAGGCAGTTTACCTTAAAAGTAGCTTTAGTTTTTGCCTTAAAACTGCAGAAAAAGAAAGAAACTATATATTTTTTTTGTTAATAATTAGAAACTCTTTATATTACTTATAGTACAAAAATTATATTACATTCACTTCTGACCAGGTCGAGGAGCCACGCTGAGCCGGGGTTTTCTCCAAAGGATTCCTTTGATCATCTATCCTACTTCCCACACCAGTAAAATTCCCATTTGACGGGTCTACAGAGCCATTCAACAGACATAAATTTTTCAAAATAAATGACATCCCTAAGAAAATAGGCTTGACATCCCTCTTTCCCATGTCTACACAGAGATGGAACATAATTAACAAAATATTCCTCATGAACTACTTCCCAGCTGAAAAGATAATGACAATAAGTAGGCGAATAATTGTTCGACATATTCAAAATTAAACAAAATAAAAAAATTACATTGATCAAGTGATCCAATGCTTCCATACTGAAGATGAAGAGTAGCAAGAGGCCCAAAAATGTCCAGTGCCCACAACATTCCTACTGAGGAATAGGAATGTTTGGAGGAGGAGATTGAGCTTCCTTGGATTTCTCCCTGGGGTTGTCAAGATATTCTCTGGTAATCATGGAAAGCAGGAGAAATCCTGTGACACTCTCCTACTGACCTAGTCGAATTAAAGCTAGGGCTTGATTGATACTATCCGCCATTTGCACCTTTTGCGGGATGTCATGGGCGAGAAGAATACAAACAACCCAAAAAGGGTTGGTTACTAAGGGCCTGCCTTGATGGTTCTCATATTCCCTGAGTAGTTCTATTTATTTTCCCATAATATTGGCTTCAATGAAATTCGTGGTCTCTACCATGTACTGCAACCCCCATTTAAACACTAAAAGTTCCAGATTATCATTAGCAACTGGGGCACTAGCGGAGGAACTAGCAGAGGGCATACTTTTCCCCTAAATTCTGACTCCCTCCCCATGAGGATGCCTTACTCTCCATTGAGGTGCCAAAGTTTCTTGGAGCATGTATATTTGAATATCCCACAGACATTTACAATCAACATTAGGCTCAAACAAAATGCACAAGTCCTCATTATTGGGAGTATTTATAGCCATTCTTCTCCTCTGGGTGATGCATCTTGCCAATCTACCTCCTAGTTGATTTTTCCATTTCGGATAAACCAGGTCCTCGGCCTTACATTCCCTGAACCCATTAATCACTGCCAAACCCCCCTGGCCTTCCTTATCGTGCAAAAATCACCAGTACTTCCCCCATTGAAGTCCTCTGAGTATGGTCTTCCTTGCAATTAACTATTTGAAAAATATTCTCGGAATAAACCCACTCGCTTTCCCGAAGAGACAAGTCCTACACCCTAATCCATACTTGACTTCTGAAGAAAGAGGCATCTCTCATTATTATAGCCTCCCCGCAGATCGGCCCTTCTATCTCGGTCCTACATGTCACCATCTTGCTTCGTACTCTCACCACTCATCCTCTACTTGTTATCATCATACCTTGAGGTAATTCCATGTGGTTTATTCGCCTCTTCAATTCCTTCCTTGCTTTCCATAGAAATGAGTGGAGGGTCGTCATCGATCTTGATCATGTATCTTCCATGTTCCGACTTGGCTATGTTGTGGTTATCATGCATGCAAAGGGAGGTGTCGGCATGCTAATTTAATGTGATGGATTGATTACACATGTCCATTAGTGGGTGTGGTAGATATTGCACCTATCATGGATTATCGCATGCCATCTTTCCTGCATCTATTTCTGTCAATTCTTCACATTGCCTCCAGATCATGCAATTCTTGTTTTCATTGTTCTTTTCTTCATGGAAAGAGTTGTTTCTGCCAACCCCTTGGTTGGCAAGATCATCTGCCACCATGTTACCATTTCTTTTAACATGAGATAATTGGATCACTGGGGATCCCATTAACATCCTTTTGAGCTCTGTAAGCCACCGTTCCCACATCCAATTTCTCGAGACCTAGACAATGGCACCACCACGTTGTAATATTCTAGCGATGTTAGTTATTATGAAGGAATCCTCTTCCACTATTAATGGCGTATGATGATACTGTAAAGCACATGTTAACCCATTAATAATCCCTTATAACTCGACCAAATTATTGGTGCTTGTTCCCATACTTCTAAAAAATATGCTCAGAACTATACCCTTAGAGTTCCTGATGGATCCTTTGAATCCTGCAGGGTCCGAATTTCCTTTTGCAGCCCCATCAAATTTTATTTTGAAATATCCAACGACCGGACATTGCCAAGAATTAGAGTTGTGTGAGGGTTTGAGCGAGGTTCGAAGACGAGAATTATTCAGAGGTAACTTAAAAAATCCCCCATTAATAAAGAATTTGTCTTTATGTTATATCTGCTGCAAAATCCTCCTGAGTCGAGTGATGTAAGGTTAGAGTTTGTTTTATGTGGGTTTCAATCATCATCCATAGTTCCTCTGCAGGCCTATGTTAATTTTCAAAGATTCTCTTATTCTTTTTTCTCTAGATTTCCCATACCATGATCCCAGGGAACAACTCCCAAACTCAATTCTAGATTTTTTTTTAAGGCCTATTTCGGCCATTCTGCTATGGTTAGATCAGGATGACCTTTTTGTCTATGATTCTTTTTAAAAATCCCTTTACCTTTTTCCCAAATAGCTTCTGCTATCGGGCATTCAGACAAAAGGTGCTTGATAGTTTCATTATTTACTTCAGAAAGGCAGGACCTTGACGGACCCATAAACCCATGTTCCTAGATATTGTCCCATGTGAGAATGCGTCTTCTAAGGAGAAGCCAATAGAAAGCTGCCACTTTGGGACACCATCTCCTGCCCCTGATTTTCTGCCATTTACCCTCCTTCTCCATTCTCTGAGTTTCAGTCTGCAACCAAAGTGCCTCTTTAATATTGAAGTTACCTAGATTGGTATAGCCCCATCTAAGCTTGTTCGGTCCTGCATTCCTAGGGATATTTTTGGTGTAGACTTCGAAGTAGAAATCTTCAATGTTTTCCTTTGATGCAAGATCTTTCCACCATTATTTCGGTTTCCATGTCCTAAAGAGTTTGTCAGGGGACCCAGAGTCCTAAAATTCCTCCACCTTCTCCATCGGGATATTCTGAAGATGTTGATTTAGATCAAGGATATACTCCTGACTAGCTAGACAAGGCTCCTCTTTCTAGGCATCTCTAGTAACAACATAGTCTTTCCATCTCGGGCCTCCCAAAAACTATGTCTTTAGATGAGGCTTTTGTTTTTCTGAGTCTATTTTAGATGCTCGATCCAGGAACGTTTTCTCCAAATATAATCAACGATTGTTTAGGCCACTGCGGAGTGTATTTCTTGTGCCACAGTTTTTCCCATGGTTCCTCCTCATGGGATATCCATTTCCACCATATTTTGGCTCCTGTCACTTTTTTTATTTCTAAAGGGTGTCTAAGTCTTAAGACCCCAACTTTTTTGGGTTTGCAGATGGTTTTCCAATCCACCAATGGCAACTTCCCATGTCTTTCAATTCCACTCCAAATGAAATTTCTCTGGATATTCCTTATCTCTTTTATCACTAATTTTAGTGCATCGAGAACCAAAAAAAGGTAATTTAAGAGGCATAGATTGTAGGACATATTTTACCAAGGTGAGTATTCTTGGGAAATTAAGGACTTTGAATGTCCATTGACTTAGTTTCTGCTTAATTTTATCGAAAAGTTCCTTCCACGAGATTTTCCTTATATTTGAATCTGCTAATGTTGACCCTAAATACTTATAGGGTGGCACTCCTTCCGAGAACTCTAGGATTCTAAAAATATTTCTTTTGTGATTTTAGGAGTGTTAAAAAAGTATACCTAGGATTTATCCTTATTAATTTGAAGCCCACTATCCCTAAGGAAGGTGTCAATCCCCTCTTTTAAGTTGTAGTCCTCTTATACAGTGGAAGGTTCCATAAGAATTGTATCATCCACAAACTATTGATGTGTTTGTGGTTCCAATTTAGCATTAAGGAGGAGTCCTCTCAGCCTATTCTCATTGCGTAGATTCTTGAGCATTCTACCCAATCCTTCAGCAAAAATGATGAACAGGAAGGGTCACAAGAGGGTCGCCATGTTGAATTCCTCTTGAAACTTGGAAGGCCTTAGAGGGGGTCTCGTTAACCAAAATGGAGAAAAAAGCTGATGAAACAAGATTCATAAGCCATTTAGTCCATTGATCTAAGAAGCCAAAAGTATGAAGGATGCCTACCAAGAAATTCCAGTTAAGTTTATCATAAGCTTTCAAGATATCAAGTTTCAGAAGCCTACCTGGAATTTTCTTGACTTTTAACAAGTGGACAATTTCATGCACCAGAATGATACCATCCAAAATATGATGCCCCTCAACAAATCCCGCTTGTTCAAGAGAAATGAGGATAGGGAGTAGGGGTCGAAGTTTGTTATCTATAACATTTAAGATGATTTTATATATATAATTACATAAGGCAATCATTCTTAGTTTTCCCGGGTCCTTTGTTCTAGTATATTTGGGGATTAGCGTCGGGAAGGTTGCATTGAGTGCTTTCAAAATAGTGCGAGTCTTCCTTGAGTCTTCAACCAATGCCCATACTTCCTCTTCCATCCAATCCCAGTAGGAATGAAATAAGTTAGTAGTGAACTCACTAGGTCCCAAGGATTTGTCATCAGCTATTTGTTTGACAGTTGCTTCAACTTCTTCCATCTCAATTGGTTTCATAAGCATGAAGTCATGTTCTTCCATGATAACCTTTGGAATGTACCTTAGTACCTCTCTCTGAGCTTTCTACTGGTACCAATCTGGTTCCTCTAGGAGATTGGATAAAAATGTATTCAGGGTGTGTTCCAAATCCTCCCGAGTCTCAACAATAGTTCCATCTTATTTTCTCATTCGCGCCATTCGGTTTTCCTGACGATGTTGGATGGTTGCTTTGTGGAAGAAGCTTGTATCATGCTCACCATATTGGAGCTACTTAACTCTTGTTTTCTATTTCCAGAAAAATTCCTCGTGTTGTTCTCTTAGGCTGAATTCATATATCAAAAGTTTTTGAGAAACCGTTCTGCATGCCCTTTTGTTATACCTCATGGATCTTGCCATCCAACTCCTTCCTTGTTTGAAAAATGTTTCCAAAGGAATAAATATTCCATTTTTTTAATTTTGTTTATATGTGTTTGAGTTTTTTTTGAAAATTGTACTTCCTAGTTCCTCTATTGGGTGGAAGTTCCTCCCACCATTCTCTGAGTTTCTCCGAGAAATTAGGATGAAGGAGCCAAAATTTATCAAACCAAAAAGGTCTTCGAAGATTCGCCCCTATTCTTTCCCATTCCAAACTTATAGGCCAATGATTTGAGCCAGCTGATGGAAGAACCACGACATTCAATTCTTCCCCTTCCAACATAATGGACTCAGAAACCAAAAAGTGATCAAGTCAACAAGCTATTCCCCTATCTCCTCTTCGTCTTTCTGACATCGACCAGTTCTACATTTGCAAAGGCTTCATTAAAATATTCACAGATGGGATTTAACTTTAGTATCCCACCTTTTTTCTCATCCATGTTTCTGACCAAGTTGAAATCCCCTCCTAAGATCTAGGTTTTTTCCCTCACCTCCATTTTAAGCATGCCTAACGATTCCAAAAAATTCAGTTTTTGCTTAGCCCGAGGAGGCCCATAAATGTTGCCCAGGAACCCTCGAGTACTTGTACCTAATATTTGGAAGGTTACTGAGAGGGACACCTCTCTTGGGTTCCATAAAATCTCAATTCCCCTTGATTCTCCTTTTGTATCAACATCAACAACTTCACTCCCTCGCCAGACTTTTCCCCTTGTTACTTTAAGTTCATCTTCCGAGATATTTGTTTCTTGTAGAAAGATGATACTTGGTTTTTCATTTTCAATCCTTCTTCTTACAAGATGAATCTTCAAGATACTATTACAACCTTTGATATTCCAGTATGTAATATGCATTGATAAACTATTTGGTTGCAGGGTAAAGGGTCGCATCTATGGTGGGATACTGCCTTAATGCTACTAGTTTATCTGCCACGATTTGGATTATTTGCACATTACAGCGCCTTCCTCATTTTTCCTTTTTACCTTTCTTTTTACCCCATCTAGGTCCTTGAGAGATTCAAATGTTATTCCAAGAAACTTCATGGTTTTTTCCTTGATAAAATCCTTTTCTAGCAGTGAAACTTGTTGTGGAGGTATCTGTTCTGGCAAATTTTCAGAGCACGCCACTTCCAAGCCTTCCAAGTCAAGATCTCCTAGCTCCATTTCCTCTCTGCGAGTTTCAGTCATCATATTATCGTTCTAGTTTGTCTCCTTAGTGTCTTCCTGGGTCGAAACCTTCGACCTAGGTTCGGTCTCTAGATCTTGTTGTTCTTTTGTTTGTCCTTCCTTACGGGTGTCTCTTCTTTCCTTCTTGTAGGAAATCAAACCTATTGTGAGTTTGAAATTTTTTGTGAATCTCAGGTCCCATTGTTTTCTTGGCTGATATTTTCTTATTAGGAGCTTTGGTAAAGCCTTCGATATCTTTATTTTATTGATATTTCTTTCCTCCTAGTTTTTTATTTTGTGGACAGCCTCTGAACAGATGTCCATGGTCATGGAACCTTCTGCATATGAAGGTTATATAACCATAGTCTATCCCTTGGAATGAATATTCATCATCCCATGAAAAATCTATTGCATCTGGAAGATCCTCTGATATATCTGTATAGATGCATATTTTGGCATAGGAGGTATAACGCCTCTATCTAGTTTGCTATGAGACTTTTATGAAGTTTCCCAGTGTGTTTCCAATGTCTGTCAGTATTTATTTTTTCAAGTAGTACATTGGTAGGGAATAGATTGCGATCCATACTAGGGCTATCATTATATTTTATTTATCCATATTGAACCATTCTTTCCATGGTCTGAAGAAGAGGCCTACGGAGTTAAAGAGATATGGCCCATTGTAAAAAAAATCTAGTTCTATCTTCTTCATTAAATAAGATGATCTTGAAGAAACCTTTTTCTCCCAATTGCATATCATAATGCCCTTGAGCTTTCCAAGTTGTGTTTATCCACCACACTAGAGTCTTCTCTATGGGACAAATACCCACAAATTTACCAATGAGTGCATGATCCTTCATGTATTGAATGTCTTCCCTTACCCGTTTCGAGTTAATTTGCAACTTCGGCACTATTTTTCGATTTTGGGACACACTGCCCTAGATTTATGTATTCTACCTTTGCACTGACTTCTTTGATGGTCCCACTCATTTCTTCTCCACCCTTCCCCAAGTGGATATCATATGCATGAAGCTTCTCTTTACCCTTCTCAAACTCCATGTCTGAAATCAGTAGAGGGGAAACTGCCCTACCATCCGTGTGTTCACTCATCCTAGGATTCATCTTCCTAGATGGAGGTACATGTTTTTTCCCCTGTCAGAACCTTTGAAATATTTCCAACCCTGCAGGTTCATATCAGTGTGATGCTCCCTGCCTCTCTCTCCTAGAAACTATATTGGATAAGGAAGTGATGCAGAATTTCTATTATGGGAAGTCTGTGGGTTGGCATAATCTTATCCAGAATCTTTCTAATTCACTCCATGAGGTAGTTTTGGCAAGTTTGACCTCAAAAATGAAATTGGGTGAAAACTAGCAAGTGTAGGACCTAGGAATTAATAAAAAAATATTAATTATTTTATTCTAAGTCTTGGGATTTGTTTTGATTATTCCAACAGGTTGCTTATCAAAATTTTCTGGCATCCAAATCTAGTCACAACATTTTTAAATAAAAACTTAGCAACAGTCACAACAGTTCAATCTTTTATTGGTGCTTCTTCGGCCATCTCATTAGGTAGTCGGTCACAGTAATTATATATCTTTCTCTTGTGCACTTCCCTATTGGACTAATAGGGACCACAAAATCAATGACCCATTTATCAAATTGTTACAAATTTATTTGGGGTACTAATGGCATTCCATATTGTCATGACAGATTTCCTGTTCTTCAACAGAAATCACAATTGTGATAGTATTCTTGGGCATCCACATTCATGGTGGGAAACCACAATCCTACTAACAATATCTTCTATAATGTACTTTTTCCAGTAAAGTGGCCTCCTGCGACACCATCATGTGCATCGTTTAGTACCATGGCATGCCTAGGCTAAATAATATTAAACATGATATTTCTTATGTTGGGTTAGACATGTATGTTCTATGAAGATTCATATTGAACAACGTTTTATACTGCACAACATTCAATAGGAAGTAGTTGAGGAAATCAAGGAGCAAGATCATGTACTGTACGATCGGCTAAACCAATCGAAGAGAATTGTGTCTTTATTGCAAATTCAGGTGGAAGATAATGAAAAGAAAAGATATAAGCCACAACAGAATAGGAAACGACTAGAAAAAACTATAACAATATTTCTTGTCGGGAAGTTCCAAAGGTCAAGGCCATACTTAACATAATTGTTGAATCTCATGTCATCAAATTTGGGGAATTTTCTAGCGACTTCCGCCAAAAGATTGCATATTTATAAGCTCACCTTCTCCCTTATACACCTCCTAAGGTATTGGAAGAAAGACAGAAGAAGGTTAAACAGGATAAATGACTTATTCAAGAGGTCGAGGTACTTTGTGTTAGGGCATATGGGACGGATTCCGAGACATGGGAGGCCTTAATGGATGATGTAGAGTTGCAAGATGTAAGAAAAATAATTCATGTAGAAGAGACAATCCTGGTCGCTCTGTAGACCTCATTGAAATCCTTAGCACCGGTCGAAAACATCAGTAAAGATGCTAAGATTAAAGTATTGCACCAACAAGTATCCAAACTTTGGACATAGTAGAAAAGAATAATATATCGTGTTGTGAAGCTTCAAGCATAGGAAGATCAAAAACCTGCATCCATTCTTCTAGTCTGTGTAATGGTCAAGCAATTTTTAGATGTGACTGTGGTGGATATTTCAAAACATCTCATTTATGAAACTATCGAATGATTCGCCAAGGTTAAAGTGGATGTTTAGCGAGAGTTCGATGAAGTGAAGAAGATATTGCAATATTTTTGAGCTAAGTTTAACATGCTAGCGGTTTCCATTTCAAGTGGCTCAGAATGAGCCACATGTGAGTGTTGGGGGCTTGTTGGGAAGAGGAAATTTTGGTTAATTTTCTCCAGTAAGTTTTAGGTCTTGGTCGAGGTGTGAACATGGATGCGACCGAGCGGGTGTTGAATTGGTCAGCTCCTAAATTTTTGGCATAATTTGGGGGAAAAGTAATGGTATTGATAGAGTTCGATGGAAAAGTCAGTGAGTAAGTTAGAAGGTTTGTCCACTTGTAGGGTAAGAGGTGCAGGATGTAAATTTGGCTTGTAGAGCCTATAAAAATGCAATGGGTTGGGATTTTTGAGGTTGGTAACACTAGTGCAAAATGAGAGATTAGTGACCAGGAGACCAAAAATTTTGGTCACCACAATTTTTTTTCAAGGGATAAATGACCAAAATTGATAAATTTAATTGGGCTAACTAAAAAAGACCAAGATAAATGACTGCTTTTGGTCATGAGATAAAACTAAACTAAAAGAGACCAAGATAAATGACCAAATTTGGTCACGGGATATCTAGACTAAAAATGACCACATAACAATTGGTCATTTATTTGGTCATTTTTAGTTGTGGATCTTCGGCAATGGAAAATTACAATTTTGACAATGAATTTCTACATTTTACTAAATTCTAAGAGTGCACATGGATTCAAAGACCCCTAGAACCTATTAATTTGTAAACCTCCTCATGTCTCACAACTCCATTGTTGACACCAAATTATCTATGACAATGTCCTAACGGTGAG
The DNA here is from genome assembly GCA_001517045.1 of Pseudotsuga menziesii. Taxonomy (NCBI): domain Eukaryota; kingdom Viridiplantae; phylum Streptophyta; class Pinopsida; order Pinales; family Pinaceae; genus Pseudotsuga; species Pseudotsuga menziesii. Next base: position 12,038 of record LPNX010707363.1, read on the forward strand.
CTATGGCTTATATATTTGATAATAACTATACAAATATACCTATATACATTTGTTTTTAAATATATTATATATAAATAATATTAATTATTAAACTATTTGTATTATAAACTTAAAAAGAAAATGTTACTAAGTATTTTTTTTACTATATACTAATAATATATATAAGAAAAAAATTAACTTATATATTTATTATAATAATAATAATAATAAAACAAAATTTAAAAAACAAAACAAGTTAAAAAAAATAAAACTTTCATTCACGACACCACATTAGTGTAGTTTAACAATTTTAACTGGTCAACTATTTAAAATGGAAAGCGTCGTCGCATATCTGATGCTTATCCACCACCTCAACTCCATATAAAACACCTTATATACCTCTATATTTATAAAAATAATTAAAAAATAAAAATATATATTTAAAAATAAAATAAAATAAACATAAAGTAAGGTATACTGTACACTAACATTTACAAGGAGCTTAACCCAGTAACCTCCTTACAAAAAACAACCACCCAACCTAGATACAACCTACATCCACCTTATTCCTCGAAGCTTTGTTCTAGTTAATCCCTTTCGAATTAAGATAAATCTCTCGATATATGATATATATAGAGATATAAGAGTGGGTCGGTACTAGGTATTATCTCTCTCTATATATGATATACATAGATATGTGAGAATGAGTAGCTATTACATCGTACTTTATATTTTTGGATTTTAAGTTTAGAAGGAAACACAGAATTAGTTCAGTTTTGCACAGGACAACCCCAAAGGTTGCAGGCAAAAGCAATCAGACATTTGGAGGCACACAGGAGGCATGGCTTCTTCAGATCAGGGAAGAGGAGCGATCGAAGAGGAATTGAATAAGTTTACGGTGGAGCAGGTGAAGCAAGTGAAGGAACAGGTGGATGGAGAAGTGGGTGTTCTTCAAGACTCCCTCAACCGGATCAGGACTGCTGCTGTTCGTTATGAAATGGATTCCAAGGGTCTCCACAATCTATCCGTACACCCTGCTGGTTTCTCCTACATATCCTGAGCATTTTTTTATCTGTGCATTTATTACTATTTAAGATATCCCTTTACACCCATTTTTGATCCAATGCTTTACTCCCACTTCTACTCGAGGAATTCAAAGGGTTCCCACTTTCTCGAATGCTGAATGAGGATTATATATACAATTTATTTCTGATATTTAAATATTGAAGTTTGGTAACTCCTTTTTGTTGTAGGAAAACAGATGTTGGTCCCTCTGACAGCATCGTTGTATGTTCTTGGGACTCTAGATGATGCTCACAAAGTCCTCATTGACATAGGCACTGGATATTATGTGGAAGTACTAACACTTATTCCTCTCTTTACCCTCTTTTTGGGGTTTGTTTTTATTTCTTGCCTTTGAAGGGAGACTGTAAATGATGGAGGCAATTGCAGTAGTAATCTATAGTCAAAAGAAGTTCAGTATATAAAGGGGAAGTATCAGAGGCTACTTTCCGTGGTAATGAAATCAAAGTGCGATGTTCCAATTTTAGTTATCGATTATGGTTGATTAATGGTAACCTTTGTCATGGAACGGTCTATGAACCTGTATTGGCTAATCAATCCCAATGGATACATAATGCCATTTACATGGAAGATGAAATTGAGTATATCTTTTTTCTTGTGCTTCTGTTAACTGAAAAAAATACCCACATACGTCAATTGGGATTGCTTTCGCTTGTGCTTGTGTTTGTTGTTGGGATCAGTTGCGAGTCTTGAGTGAATTTGGTGGAATAGAACCCCCCCTACCCGTAGCTACCTAGCCAAAGGTCTTCAAGTTGAGTGTTACACCGGATTGATATAGAAAAGGTCCCAATAGTGGTTGTTTTGTGATAAGAGGAAGCTAATCCTCCTGATGGTGGTCATTTTGTGATAAGAGGAAGCTAATCCTGCCTGTGGACTAGATTGGTAAGGAACAGGTCATGTTGGTGGTTGTATTGTGATAAGAGGAAACTAACAGAAAAAGAAATTACCCACACACGACATCAAAATCTTCCTCACTGTGGCGGATATAGGAAAAATCACACACTACATTAATCAAAGGGACAGCCTCGTAGTTAATATCCTGAACCACTAGTCTGCTGGAGCTACATATACAAACAAGTAACTGTAACTGCACAACAAAACAAACTTCTAAAGCAGGTCCAAGCCCAAAGTACAGAACTAAAGTGAGTCAATACGAATGTAAACCTTCAATGGAAAAAATCAGTCATGAAATAAAAACAGAATCATTTAAAGGATCCACGAGAGCCCAAGTCTCTTTACAACTGGTACAGTTCTATTCGCCACCCTGCCGCAATGATTCCAACAATGCTTTTACCGTAACTGCTTTCTTTGCTTGGATTTTTTCCTCATCTGGAAGATGTGAGCCACCCTGCTATTTTCTGTTCCAGCTCTGGCCTTGCCATTGTGGATTGTCTACTGGTATATCTGACCCCATTTTGGTCATCCTAGGGGGCTCATTATTATTGGATTGCCTGCTCCCAGATCATCCTCCCTATTACATCTGTACAATTATCTGCTTCTTCTAGGCTGTTGGCTATAAAGAAGTTTTTTGGTTGGTATTTGGTAGTACCTGGAGCAGATCCTCATCGCTCCAAAACCTCAATCAAATGGTTCAGCAGATTGGTTCAACTTTGTTCGCCAATGAACATATTTGAACAAAACAGAAGTGAATTGCATTTTTTTAAAATAAAATTGAGATCTAAGTGGAAGACCCATCATAAATCACAGAATTATGGTGTTTCCAAATGCAAAACTGAATCTCCACTATTAGCAGTTGTCAGGCACATGTGAAAGGTACACTAGGATGCTAGTGTCTTTTAATAGGACTGTTGTCCAATGTAAGTGTGAATAAAGGATGGTTTTGGCTGAGGTATTGATCCATGCTCAGGCTGACTTGGCTCAGGTGCAGAACCAACATAAGTGCAATAGTGTTTCCTTCTTTTGACAAAGGGTACACTAGGGATACCTATAGGTTTTTGGTGTATTTTAATAGATCATCCTCCCTGTTAGATCTGTACAATTTTATTTTAGGCTATTGGCTGTAAAGGGGGTTTTTGGTTGGTATTTGGAAGTCTGGGAAGATCTCCATTGCTCCAAAAGCTCAATCAAATGGTTCAGTCCGGTTCAACTTTGTTCACCTATGCACATATCTGAACAAAACATAAGCGAACTACATTTTTTTTAAAATAAAAATTGAGATCTAAGTGGGGAGACCCATCATAAATCAGAGAATTATGGTGTTTCCAAATGCAAAACTGAATCTCCACTATTAGCAATTGTCATCCACATGTGAAAGGTATACTAGGATGCTGGTGTCTTTTAATAGGACTGTTGTCCAATGTAAGTGCGAGTAAAGGATGGTTTTGGCTTGAGGTACTGATCCATGCCCAGGTCGACTTGGCTCAGGGGAAGAATCAACATAAGTGCAGCAATGTTTCCTTATTTTGACAAAGGGTACACTAGGGATACCTATCCCCATTTGATAAGTGCACAAGTGGAAAAACAGAGACCAAAGAGAGAAAATGGAAGAAAACACAGAAGAATCACTATCTTGAGAAAGATTCTCCTTTCATTTCTTGACATTTTCTTCCTCTTGAATGACAAACACTCATTTCCCCTTTTCCATCTCTTCTGGGAGTTTAAGCATGTTGAGGTTACCTGAACCAACAACCTCTGTTGATAAATTTTGGTCCTTTAAT
>LPNX010707369.1:0-14530 GCA_001517045.1 Pseudotsuga menziesii
AGGGAAAGAGTAGGGAGGCAAGGGGGTAGGAGGGAGAAGAAAGGGGGGAGAGGAGGAGGAAGGAGGGATGAGGAAGAGGAGAGAGGATGATTAAGGGGAGGGGAGGAGGATGATAGAGGGGGTGGAGGAGAAAGAGGAGGGAGAGGGAGGACAAGAGAGGGGGTGGAGGAGGAGGAGGGAGGTGGTAAAGGAGAAGGAGGATAAAGGGGGAGAGTAGAGAGGGAGGCAGTGGAGAAAGAGGAGGGAAGAGGGGATAAAGATGAGGAGGGAGAGAGGAGGAGGAGAACAAGGAAAGGTGGAGGAGGAGGAGGGGAAGGGATGGGGGTGGAGTAAGAGGAGGAGGAGGAGGAGAGAGTTGGCTAAGGAGGGGAAGAGTAGGGAGGTGCATGGAGGAGGAGTGGGGAGAAGGTTGGAAATTAAGGGAGGAGGAGAAGTTAAGGGGACGAGGAGAGGGGGGGTGGAAAATGAGGAGGTAGAGGAAGGAGAGAGGGAGGTAGTGGAGGAAGAGGAGGAGGGAGGGGGAGGAGAGAGAGAGGAGAAGGGAGGGGGTGGAGGAAGAGGAGAGGAAGGGAAAGAGGTGGAGGAGGAGGAAGACAATGGAGGAGCGAGGAGTAGTAAGAGGAGAGAGAGAGGAGGGGAAGGGAAAGGGTGGAGGAGGAGGAGGGGACAAGTAGGGAGGAGTAGCGGGTAGGAGGAGGAGGAGGCAAAGGCGAAGAGGAGGAGGAAGAAGAGAGAGGAGGAGTGAGGGAAGTGGAGGAGGAGGAGGGGGAAGCAGGGGGAGGATGAGAGAGGGGGGGAGGAGAAGGGAGTGGGGGAGGAAGAGGAGGAGGGAAAGAGAGAGGGGTGGAGGAGGAGAGAGTCGAGTAAGGGATGGAAGAGTAGGTAGGAGCATGGGGGAGGAGTGGGGAGGAGGAGGAAGGGAAGGGGAGAAGGGGGAGGAGGAGAAAGGGAAGGGGAGGAGGGGGGGAGGAGACAGGGGGTAGAGGAGAAGTGAGGGGGTGGAGGAGAGACCCAGGGATGGAAGGAAGACAATCACAATTTCCTTAGGCACTCTCTATATCTTTTCCATCTGCATTTTTGCTTCTGTGTTTTTATGGCATTTTCACTTTTGTTTCATTGTCTTGCTCATCTTTGATGCCCTAATTATTTAGAAGATGTGGTAATAGGAGCATCATCATTATCGTGAATATGATTAGGATGCATCCCCCCTCCTCCTCCTCGACTGCTACAGGTTTGGTCTCAGTGTCATTGTTTCGTTACATTCAACAGCAGCAACACTATTTGCTCTACTCTGCCATATGAGAGGAGATTTGATCGCTCTACCATATGACAAGGGATTTGAGCAGAGTCATTGTTTTGTTTCATTCAACAGTAGTAGCATTGTATTTTCAATTCAATTAACTTTAGATTTCCTTCAATTTCTATGGATAATTTTAAGGAAAACATCACATTAGAGGAAATTTCAACTCAAAATGGGCCTCCTAAAAAAATTAATAAAATAATAGTTAAAATAATAAAATAATATTTATTAATTTTGGAGGAAGAAAAGAAAAAAACTACTTTTTTGTTTGTATTTTCGTCATATCTCCCCATTTTTTTAATCAAATTTTGATTAGGAGATCTTATTGGATGCAGAATTAAATTCCACATCCAACGAGTACCCACTCAACATACTTTTGATGGACACTGCTACCCAAAAAACAAGAAATACCTAAAAAAACACGATGATGATGTCATCAATGGGTACTCGTTGGATGCATAATTTAATTCCACATCCAATGAGCTCTCCCGATCGAAATTTGAGTAAAAATACGGGGAGATATGTCAAAAATACAAATAAAAAAAGTAATTTTTTTATGATACCTATCCCCAAATTTATATTAAAAAAGTGTTTAATACCTATACGATATTTCAAATTTAAAGCAATTTCATTGGTTAACACATGATGACATGGAATTTGAATTAGAGTTAAAAGGCCCATTTTGAGTTGAAATTTCCTCTAATGAGTGAATAATTGGAACAGATAACTCTAAGATTCATCACGGTGGTTGCATTTAGTCTATGTTTCCCGTTCATCGCTATCATTTTTGTGTATTTTTGCTAATGCACTCTAGATTAGTATACAAGGAATTAGATCTCAGCTAAGTGCTCCTCATATCAGATGCTACATTCATTATTGTGTTATGGTAAATGATATGGAATTCATCTCCTATGCTCCACTACAGATACTAGCTTTTGTTGTTCATTCTACTAAAGGCGGTGCAAGAGATTCATCCATAGATAGGTGCCTCTTGCTTCACTGGGATTTTTCTCTCCTTCTCCCTTCACCACCCTTTCAAGATATTTGACTATCTGTGCTACTTACTTTGCCTCAAAATACAAAGGAAATTCACTTTCTCATTTTTGTTGTAATACCATTGATTGATTAGAGATTTGACTCCATTGCCCAATGATTTTCCTGTAAGTCTGTTATTCCATTTTTTAAAACTATCAATGCCTTGTTTCCTATATAAATATAGAATTCTATGATTTATCCAAAGTTTTATGCATATGTGTTTCTTTTCTCTATGACAAGAGAGAGTCCTATCTGATCATAATGGCTAGAATACGGTCTAAAGTTGGTTTAAATGGTTATCCCTTGTGACTTCTTGCAGCAACCACTAGAAAATTACAGGGTGCTAACATCTTCATGCCGTTGCCAGAGAGCCTAACTACTATTATCTCCTTGAGAAAGATGACACAACTTCAGTTCTATGACCCTGTTGAGCAGTCGGTCCTAGACACACAATTGGTTGCACATGCTCTGGCAACTCCATGAAAACTTTGAAAGTAGCTCACCGAGAAATACTAGCAACCAGAAGAACCCATATGAGAATAAATCCTGATGTAGAGTCCTTCCAAGAATTTTTCGATCGTGAAAGTTTGAACCAAAGGGAAAATAGACTACCAAGGTTAGTCAGGATTTTGTCTTTTCCAGCTGATAGTGCTATTTTTTTTGGTGATATATCTGAACATTGTAATGAGGAGTGTGGGTTATCCTTTCCCAGATCTAAATCTGAATCTAGCCTCTCTGACCTAGCATCTGACACCTCCGCATTTGACTTTCCCTGCATTTCCTGGTCACCTCAGACCTCAGAGCCTCTAGGTAGTGGTTTCTTGTACCTACTAGACCCTGATTCATCGCTAATCTATCCTTATTGAATCTTGGTTACACAAGGTGATTTCCCTTCACACCTCCGTCTCCCACTACTTGTCGAAAAAAGCATCCTTCATTTATGAATTTTGCCACTCCCCACCACCTTTTTTTACCTCACAGCTTATTGATTCCTATCACACCATTCCCAACCCCTTTAGTAAACCTGGTTATACCCCAAGGATGGCCAACAAATGCACTCCTATACGCCTTCCCATGGTTCTACACAACCTCCCCCTGGGATACTCCACCAGGCTCAGGAAATTCTATGGAGAAAAAGGGTACTCGACTGAAGAAAATATGGGGTAGTTTTCGGACTGGGTAGACCTAGAAGAGGTAGACCATGATGATGTTAAGGTCATACTATTTTCCCAAACCCTTCTTGGAGAAGAGAGGAAATGGTATAAAAACCTCACAGATGACTCTATTCTGAGCTATCAAGCCTTTGCGGATGCTTTCAACGACAAATGGGGAGATCAAAAGAACCCCAAGTAGTATCTATCTCAGTATCATTCCATGAGGAGGAAGGAGAGCAATTATATCCAATAATTCTAGAACAGGTTCATGAAAGTGTACAATTCTATCCCTCCTCAATTTAAACCGCCTATAGGTTCAACCCAGCTCCAGTACGCAGAATCTTTCGATGGTGAATTCTCCTTATGGCTAAGTGAAAGAAGATCAACCTCCTTGGCGTCTATGATGAAAGAGACCATAGAAGTGGATGTGAAACTAGTCACTACAAGAAAGAAGAAAAGAGATGAAGGGGAATGGAGAAGAGAGGAAAGGGACCAAAAGGTTAACAAAGAGTTGGAGCATCCCTCCACCTCGAGCTCACAAGAGGCTATAATTGACACCATGCTAAGAACCGTCAGTAGAGGAAATTTCAACTCAAAATGGGCCTTTTAACTTGAACTCAAATTCCATGTCATCATGTGTTAGCCAATTAAATTGCTTTAAATTTGAAATACCGTATAGGTCTTAAACAATTTTTTAATATAAATTTGGGGATAGGTACCATAAAAAAAACTACTTTTTTGTTTGTATTTTCGACATATCTCCCTGTTTTTTTACTCAAATTTTGAATGGGAGAGCTTGTTGGATGCAAAATTAAATTCCGCATCCAACGAGTACCCACTCAGCATACTTTTGACGTATCCTGCTACCCAAAAAATAAGAAATACCTCAAAAAATGTGATGATGACATCATCATCACAATATTTTCAGGTATTTCTTGTTTTTGGGGTAGCGGCATTCGTCAAAAGTATGTCAAGTGGGTACTCGTTGGATGCAAAATTTAATTCTACATCCAACAAGCTCTTTCGATCAAAATTTGAGTAAAAACATGGGGAGATATGTCAAAAATACAATTAAAAAAATAGTTTTTTTCTTTTCTTCCTTCAAAATTAATAAATATTATTTTATTATTTTAACTATTATTTTATTAATTTTTTTTGGGAGGCCCATTTTCAGGTGAAATTTCCTCTAAGGGGAAAGAATGATGGAAAGGCTCTTAGTAGATGGCAAAACCCCTCCCAGGGAAAACCAAGAACAAAGAAATAGGAATCTAAATTCCATAAGGCCTCAAATTTCCCAAAATAGGAAGAGGAATCCTCCCTACCCACCAGTTATACCTCCATTCCAAGATAATTTCATGGACCAAGATGGGGAGAATCAAGCTGAGGATGAAATCCGTTAGCTAGATACTGAGCCCCCCACCACCTTCCTCACCAAGGAAGAACATGACAATGCTTTCCTGGAAAGAGGAGAGACACTTTGAGGAACGACAAATGACTTCAGAAGAGGGTACCAGCTTGTTGTTGTGGACGTGTAGAGACAAATAAGCTTGAGAAACGAATATGTCCCGGTCATGAAAAATAGAAAGGAAGAGATAAAAGCCTCCACTAGTAAGCCTAAAAAAGACCCACCTCCCAAAGATAACCTTAAGAATGTTCCTGAGCCCAAAGGGAAGACAATCCCAGGAACTCGGACTAGGAATAAGCTTCTTTCAACCTAGAAGCTGAAATTGCAAAGATTAAAATATCTGTACCCTCACTGAACTACTAAGGAATTTAGAATATCATTACAAAATTCCCATAGTTTTGCAACCTCTGAGGGAAATCTCTGCCATATTGGGTATCTTGAATTTACAATATGATAGGCTCACCATCTTGTTCATCCCCCATGTAGACGAACCCTCCGATGATGAAGTCACCCCCTTCTATGTTATCCTGAACATACACAATGTTGTCCTACACAATTCCATGCTCTAGTCAGGAACCTCCCACAACCTGATGCCTAGAAGGATCATGGATCAACTAGGATTGGACGTGACTAGACTCTACAAGGATATTTTCTCTTTTTATTCTAATAAATCCAAATGTCTGGGTCTCATAAAAGACTTGGTCATCTCTCTTACTCAAATCCCTGTTAAAACCCTGGTCATGGACCTAGTGGTGGATGACATTCCCCTAAACTTCAGGATGTTGTTATCTAGATCTTAGGCGGCCAAGCTCAAAGGCGCCCTCCATATGGACATGTCATATTCCACCATTCACATTTTTGGGATACAGAGAAGACTTTTCAGAGAGAGAAAATTGGCATATATGGTGACCAGTGTTGAAAGGATGCAAAACCACCCCATATACTCATTGGACATAGAGATGGGTTCCGCTATTTTGTTTATGGAAAGAGATGAAGACGGTTCCCATTTCCAGAATGCTTCCTTCGTACCTACTAAAGAGGATTTAGGCGGGATATGGGACGTGGATTTTGATGGGTCATCCTATAGAGGAGGAGCATGGGCATGGATATGGATGAGACCCCCTGGAATTTTCACTTTGAGGTATTCCTATCAGCTTGATTTTGGATATACAAATAATGAAGCATAATATGAAGCAATGATATTGGCAATCTTGTCTTTGAGGAAACTCCAGGTTAGGAGGGTGGTGTTACGTGGAGATTCTGAACTAGTAATTAAGAAAATTATGGGTGAATATGAGGCTAAAAATCCCTAGATGAGGAGCTACCGAAACACTACCCATGACCTCATATAAGGATTCAAGGAATGCAGCTTCAAACTAATTCCTATAGTATAGAACTATGTGGCAGATTCCCTAACTATCTTGGCATCATCTTTCAATGTCCCCACACATCCTATAGGGAAATATGAAATTGAAGTAAGGCATAGACCTTCTATCATGGATAATGTGAAGAGTTGGCAAGTGTTCGAAGAGGATAAACAAATCCACCCGTTCTTCACTCTCACTGGGGATTTTGAAGGAGCACCTATCGATGAAGAAAATGAATTTCAAGAGGAAGTTTCCCCCACTCAAGAGCCTTTGCAAAACCAAACAATGGATCTAAAGGAAGTGATTCAAGAAGAGGAGTCCATTATTGTTGATGACACCAAAGAAGATGATGAGGAAAGGGTTTCGGGGTCTAAATTGTAGGAGTCTGAGGTTTAGCAGGGGTACGAGAATAACCTATGCGGTAAATAAATTCTGCAGCTAAAGGGAAATTCCATCCCTAGGGGTCTGGTCTCTCTAGAGAAGCTCTTCAATCTGCATGATTTAGCGAGAGAGACCCAATTGGTCCCAAACTGTGAATATGTGGAGGAGGTGAATATTGGGATAGAAGAGAATCCTAATATCATCAAAATATCAAGGACCCTCTCACCTATATTCAAACATAGGTATATCTTTCTGATGAAAGAATATTTAGATTTGTTTTCTTGGAGTTACAAGGGCCAGGATTATGACACCAGCATCATCCAAAATACCATACCAATCAAGAAGGATGAGATTTCATTCAAATAGAAGCTTAGAAGGATGAATCCCAAGTTGTTTCCCCTGGTGAAAAAGGAGATCAAGAAGTTATTCAAAGACAAAATCATTGTAGCCCTCCAATTCTCACATTGGGTGGTGTTGTAGCCCTCCAATTCTCACATTGGGTGGTGAATATGGTTCCTATTAGAAAGAAGAAAGAGGAAATAAGAATTTGTATAGACTTCAGAAACTTGAATAGAGTTTCCTTGAAAGATCATTACCCTCTTCCAAAATGCACCATATCTTGCATAGAGTAGTGGGCTCTCAAAGGATCTCCACATTGGATGGTTTCTCCGGATATAACCAGATTGTGGTTCATCTAGATGACCAATAGAATATGGCTTTCACCACTCCTTGAGGCACCTTCATGTACACTAAAATGTCATTTGGGATAATGAATGCGGGTGCAACGTTCTAGCGGGACATGGACATAGCATTCACTGATGAAAAGGATAAAATCCTAGTTATCTATCTAGACAACATCACTATTTTTTCCAAGTATGATGAAGAACATGTCGCCCACCTGTTAAGAACATTCAAAAAGTGCAGGAAATTTGGCATCTCCTTGAATCCTAAAAAGTCGTTCTTTGCTATGAAGGAAGGAAATTTTCTTAGGAATACAATCTCTCAGGAGGGCATCAAGATAGATCCCAAGAGGATCAAGGATATTAGAAAAATCCAGCTCCCTGGGAACCCCAAGGAAGAGGTTCAATCGTTCCTAGGAAAGGTAAATTTCCTTATAATATTTAATGCTCCATTTGCTGAAACAGTCAAATATATAACTAACATGCTAGGAAATGACCAAGAGATATGGTGGATTCCTGAATCCAGAAAATCATTCGAGGTCATAAAGAATTCCATAGCTAAGGAACTTATCCTTGGAATCCCACATTTCTCCAAATATTTCCTCATCTTCTCATTTTCCTCTGAGCACAAAGTGGGAGTATTGCTGCGAAAGAAAAATTAAGGATATGAGCAGCCCATCACCTTGTAAAACAAGACTTTGAGGGATTCCCCCTTGAAGTATAACATCCTAGAAAATAAATCATATGCTCTGGTACAGCCTCTAAAGTATTTTAGAGTATACATCCTAAATTCCCATATTATAGCCCACGTTCCCACCAGCGTTGTGAAATACATCCTGACTGAACCAAATCTGCAGGGACGGAGGGGAAAAGGGATTGCAATTTTTATTGAGTATGATCTAGAAATCAAACCAACAAAGTGTTTAAAAGGGTAGGGGTTAGCTAAAATTATGGCCGCCCATTCCAACTGTGATGCTCTCAACCTGCATATGATCACTGAGTTGTCATTTGAAGAGAAGAAGCCTTAGAGATAGTCAGGCCCCCCGATAGGTGAGTATTTTCTATACTCACCATGGTACACTGATGTCATTTTCATCCTACAACATTTGCAAGCTCTGCAGGGCATGTATAAAACCAGATCTAGATTCCTCAAATAGACAATGACAAGAGTTGTATTGGAAAGAGCATGGGAATTTTTTTTGAATTCACTAGTGGAAAATGAGAGATTAGTGACCAAAAAAATGACCAAAATCCACATATCAATGACCACTTTTGGTTTGGCGATCGCTGGTGGCTAATTTGCGGTCTTTTATTACATGGCCAAAATTGGTCATTTTTATTTTGGTCATTTATAACTTGTCGATTGGTCATTAATTTGGTCATATATTTGGTCATTAATTTGGTCATATATTTGAATCAATGACCAAATATATGACCACATTTGTGACCAAATTAATGATCACATGACAAGCTAAAATATGACCAAATTTGGTCACGTAATAAAAGACCATAAATTAGCCACCAAAACTGATTTTTGGTCATTGATATGCGAATTTTGGTCATTTTTCTGGTCATTTGTATTTCATTGTTTGGTCTTGTATCTCTCAATTATTGATCATTTTATTTGCGAATTTTGGTCATTAATCTCATTTATTGGTCACTAATTTAGTCATTTTTAGTCGCTTTATGTATGGTCATTATATTTTAGTAGTTTGAATGGTGTCCATTATTAATCAATATAAATTTTTAATATGATATTATGTTTAAATTAATAAAAAAAAATCATACATTTATTCTCATCTAATACACATGCGAATTATGCAGTCACATTATAATTTATTACAACACTTGTAAATAAAATCTAATACACATGTAAATCATGTAATGTCATATTAATTAGTTTTCAGAGGAAAAAATACCATCCTTTGTTATTCAAAAGAATCAAAAGACATCATTTACATAGCATCAAATGTCTGAGCATAATCAGCGATCAGAGCATCACAAAATAACAAATTTAATCATGCGAACTGCTGCATCCATATAGAAGGAACTAAAGTATGATCATAGCAGAATTTTCTCATCATCCCTGTTATAACTGGTCAGATAATAATGAGAGTATCGGAGGTGATCAACAATCAGATAATCTGGAGCAAGACTTGCTAGCAAAGTGGACTCAAACCAAGACAGGAACATTAAAATGCATACACTACTTCATGTATGCATCATCATCATCAACAGCAGTTTGTGTAGCAAAAGGATCTGTGGTTCCTTCATTGACTGTAGTAGTAGCTGCTTGATCTGTGAACCGGAATTCTGACCCAAAACCTCGAGACTGCTGTAAAGTTTGAGCAAATGCTTGATATTTACGTATATCTGCATCACTAACACTCCTTCGAGCATATTTCATTGATTCCTCAAAATGAGCTGCCTTTATATCTGCAACTTCAGTTTCATCCTCATCCATGGCTTCAGGGTTTTCTTTTCTTTTCTTTTTTTTTCAATGTCCTACATACGACAGAAGAGCAAAATTCATTCAAATATTCCAAGGCACTGATAATTAAAGCAAAGATTTTGCATTTTCTTCCTTTCCAAAAGTACCCTAAGGAAAAATATTAATGTACAAAATTGATCATCATATATTGGAACATGAATTGCTCAACATCTTCCAAGCAGGAAGGTCTACTGATGTTAAGATGTGCTTACCATTTCAATGTGCTCTCTAATAGCATACTTGCAAGCACACTGACAAATTTTAGTAATATCAGCTCCACTAAATCCTTGTGTGTATTGAGCAAGAGTTGCAATTTCAACATCCTTTGCAATAGGTGATTTCCGCAAACAAGCTTTAAAGATATGAAAGCGGGAAGCTTCATCAGGTAAAGGTATGTATATTAACTGATCAAGGCAACTGGGTCGTAATAAAGCCGAATCAATAATGTCAGGTCGATTTGTAGCCCCAATAATGAAAACAGTTTTCTTGGCAGTCATGCCATCCATCTCAGTCAGCAACTGATTCAAAACTATGTCTGCCGCACCCCCAGCATCTCCCCCACTATTACCACGCTGCATAGCTCAACACGCTAAAAGTCAAGCCGATAACCAAATTTACTAAAACTTCAGCTCAACAAGCTCATTTATTTCTAGAACCTTGGCATATCTTATTATGGAGACTATAAACAAGTAGGAAGAGCCACATACAAAATAACATAATATACAGACTGTGGTTACAATAGTATAGATTCAATCCATTCTTCCAGGGAACCTGCCAGTTTTCTCACAACATAGAATTCTTTGCTCTGAAGGAATTTCCTCCATAGCTTACAAACAGACCCCATAGACTGGAAATAATTGTGTGGCACAAGTGCCAGACAATGCTTAGCAACATCATCTGGAACCCCTGGCAAAAGAGCAGATTCAGGCCCAATATTACATGACATGGCATTTGTTGGCAATGTTTTTTGGCGTATGGAAGGGCTGATATATATTCCATTGACATGAATTCTAGTTTTTGTCTTCAATAACTCGCAGGTTGTAGCCACTTGCAGCATTTTTGTATCGTTTCTTAACTCATAGACCCTCCTATTAAGTATTCCTGGCATCCAACTTGTGACCAGATCATGCTTTAAAGGGATAATAACAAATAACATGGGGTTGTTTGGTTAGTACAGATCATTGGATTTGTTCTTCCAACATTGTGAACCTTCCCCATAGATAAAGAACTCTTGAATGGGAATATAAATATTTATATAAGTTTTTACTTTACCATACATCAGCTGCCCCTCTCCCCAATCAACTTATCCAATGTTAACTCTCACTATTAGCTATAGCATACAAGTCTCAAAGAGGTTCAAAAAATCCCTCGCTCATAGGAATTTTACAGGACCATGGTTTAGTAAAGACTAAAAAATGTACAATTTCCCTTTCTATCATGAAAGATCTTTTAATCTCAAACTGATTAAGATTCTGTGCCATTCCATATGCATCCCTAAAATTTCTTCTTGTAAATTTACAGTTACTCAATCCAAGCTCATGATGACATAAAAGTTTCTTGGGGACACACATTTCCTTCTTATCTGCAAACACATCACCGAGTAATGACTTCAATTGCATACTAAGTAGTTTGATCTTTCATATAACCTTCTAAATCAACGTACAGAAACAAAATACTACCAGAATTATAATCTCAGGGTAAGGAACACACCTCTAAGAGCCATGTAACAGTTGTAAATCTTAACCACCTCTGCCAGCCATGTTAGAGACCTGTCAAATACAACTGCAATAGTAACAGAAAAAAATCAAAAATTAAAAAATATATAATCTTCTTTTAAACATATCCAGTCCACATGAAGAATAAGAGCAACATTTTCAGTTCATCATACAACACATGGCAGAAATCACTATCATATATAAGGCAAACAATACTAGTTTTGATACCTCTTGACCATTACATGTGACTAATAAAGGCAAATCCCAGAGAAAAGAAAACCTTCTTTATTTGTCTCCCAAAAGCAATTATATCAGAGTAATAAGCTTTCTTGATAGTTACAATTCGGTTCAAAACTTCAAATACGATGTCTGTATAAACTTTATCCCAATTTTTAATTCAATGCACCTAGCAGGAAATGTTACCAGACCAAAATCAATAATTTTTCCAATTTTTTAACTTATATTCAGTGTTCCATGGGGACACATCCCACAGGGTCGAGGATGTGTTTCCTATGTTTCCTGCGTCCCGAGGATCTAGGGACTCCTAGCAAAATGTTCCCCTCATGCCCCTAAGAATATTTTTTAAATAGAAATAATACTTGCCTGGGTAGCAATTGAATCAAGCTCATCAAAGAAAAGGACACAAGGTGCTGACTGCCTGGCCTTATCAAAAATATCACGTACATTAGCTTCACTTTCTCCAAACCACATTGTCAGGATCTCTAGACCTTTCACACTGATAAAGTTGGCCTGACACTCATTGGAAATGGCCTTTGCAAGAAGCATCTTACCACAACCAGGGGGTCCATAGAAGAGGAAACCCTTAGAGGGAGACATACCAAACTTTTCAAATTTCTCTGGATGTTCCACGGGATATTCCACAATCTACCAACAATCAAGGAAAACATCATCAATTATAGTTATAAAATACAGTGGGAAACCTTTGACAAACTAGAACTAAAATGGAGAAAGGAATGCATGGTTCAAGGTTTTACCTCCTAAAGCTCTCTTTTGACATTTTCCAGACCCCCAATATCCTCCCAAGAAACATTTGGCACCTCCACAACCTGACAAATGATTTTCAATTGTATGTAAGAATATGTTATCTTTAATAAAGAGACGATTAAAAGGAATTCAACAAATATACCCAAGAAACAATGCCAATTTGATCTAATAAATTAGTTTACTCACAGTCTCACGGAGGGCAGAGGGGTTACTAGAGCCCAGTGCAGCCTGAAAGTGCTCATTTGTAACAGCCATAGAATTCAGAACTTCCGCATCAATTGTTTCATCTTCCAAGTCAATGACATCCATTTTTTCCCTAATACACTGCAGTGCAGCCTCAGTGCAAATAGCTGCAAGATCTGCCCCAACATAACCATGTGTATTCTTTGAAATAACTTCAAGATCAACCTACAGTAGCACGACAATAAGAATCGTGCATGGATAGGGAAATTGGTTAACTAAGATAAATGCTATAACACCAGGGCATCAATACAAAAAATATTTTGAGATTAATAAAATTCTTACATCTTCAGCAAGTTTCATTTTTTTTTTGTGGATGCGAAGAACCTCCAGTCGACCAACTTCATCTGGAACCCCAATGTCAATTTCACGATCAAACCTACCAAACCTTCTAAGTCTTGGATCAATGTTGTTGGGCTGATTTTTTGCTCCCATGACAATCACATGAGATCGAGATTTTAGACCATCCATCAATGTCAAAAGTTGAGATACAATGCGCCTCTCTACTTCACCGTTTGTTTTCTCCCTCTTTGGAGCTATGGAGTCAATTCCGTCAATGAAAATAATAGAAGGAGCATTTTTCTCTACTTCCTCAAAATCCTTTCTAATATTGCTTTCACTTTCTCTAGCAAGTTTTGACATAATTTCAGGACCGTTAATTAAGAAAAAGAAATCTCCAGTCTCATTTGCCATTGCCCTGGAAATCAAGGTTTTTCCTGAACCAGGAGGACCATAAAGCAAAATACCTTTTGGGGGCTTCATGCCAATGGATTTAAAAAGTTGTGGATGACATATGGGTAATTCAACAAGTTCCCTGATTTGTGCCATTTGTTTTCTTACACCACCAACATCATCATAGCCAACTTCATCCAATCTGTCTTCATCTTCTCATTTTATTGGCTCTCCCTCACAAAAAATTTCAGTGTCTGGAGAAACAACACAATATTCACCAGGATTTGTCTCAATGATTTTAAATTCCACACTTCTCATTCCTCCTCGTACTAGAAAAAGGTCTCCTTTTCTTACTGGTCGATAGGCTTCCAATAAGTAAGCTGTGTATACAGATAACGCATACAGAATTTTAACATTCATGGTGTCAAAGCAGTAAACCAAAATTGTATAGTCATACACAAAAGGAATAGAAACTCACACTTCAAGTACACATAGAACAAGTTTCCTGTAACACCTTCGATTGTGTCATCAATAGGAAGAATATGCACACGCTTCCCATACTTAACATCTGGGCACTGATGAACAGATACTACATCCCCTAATCTTACTCTTAGATTTGACCTAACTTTTTTCATTCTGATCTTATGCTCTTCACATGTATCATCAACCAGAACAATGTAAACCGTATCCTTTCTCTTTTTACCTTGCATTGTTACAATAAATCAGCTTTATGATTTCAAATTTATTTTTTAAAATACAATTGGGAATAATTTAAACTTTTCAACAGAATTTTCCACCCAAATTAATAAAAGGAAAAACGCAATTTTACAAAAGGGCGTGAGAACAACCTTAATAAGGATGGTATCACCCTGGAAAAGCTGCAATGTTTCCATTGTTTTTGAATTAAGAGACACCATAGAATTCTCATCATTTATGGCTTCATCCACAACTAACCGATTAGGAGACTTCTTACACTCAAGTATTGCAGTACTAAAGTCTTTCTTTGTTCCCTTCCTGGAAAGACAGCATAAAAACTTTAAGTATAGTAATCTAAAAACTAATGATACTATGTCACATCAAATGTA
>LPNX010707388.1:8243-21888 GCA_001517045.1 Pseudotsuga menziesii
GTAGGCACAAATTTTTGAGTTCGTTTCGGGCCTAGTAGTAGACTAGTAGATGTTATTTTTTGCTATAGTCATAGTTGTTGACAAATTGTCACAATTTAGATTGCAGCTCCAAGTGACTCGAGAGTGAGAGTGGCATCTTTATGGCTAGTGCCTCGTAGTCATCAATGATTACTATATATCTTGCACAACTAAGTAGTGAGTGCATGACATGAGTGAGTGAGTGATTATAATTTATCATATTTCCAATATTTTGAATGATGAGTTGAACTTTATAGTATAGGAATTTCAACATCTTGACAAATTTATATGGATGGGTAGTTTCAAATGTCGCCCTTCTTTTGAAATGCTGATATAAATTACGCCCTTCTTAATTGGAAGGGTAAAATTCAGTTTTTAAATTTTTTTAAGAGGGAAATTTTAACTGTACACTTATGGGAAGGGATAGAACCATTTGGATGGGATAGGAAGGGTTCAATTTTGAACATCGCATGTACTTTGTACTTATGGAATTTCCATGTTCTTGGAGAAACGCTCGGGAGTCGAGCCTTTGAGTCATGGGGTTCAATGACCCTATCCTGATTCCCGAGTCCACCCTCCATTCTATTATCTTTTGGTGTTGGTGTCATTATGATGCACACTTTGACATTGGTATATTATTTAATTACATCATTAGTTAATTGACAACTTGTTTTTCTAAAGTTCTTTGGATGTGTGGCTTTGAGGATTTTTAAGTCTCTCTTATATAGGAATGGTCAAGGTGCACTAAAAATGAAAGTGAAACTAATTATTATTGATTTTTGAAGTTAATTATTATCAATTTATTTAGTATACCTCTTTGTTAATATTGTTTATGACATATTTTAGTAGAGCCTTCTCCTAAACCTTCTAGACTTCTTGCAGCTCCTTAACTAAAGTTAATGTAGCAGCTGCCTAATCCTAGCATCTGCAGAGGAGAGGTTTATAAACACATCCATGTGTATCTCCGGTTGAACAGGGCCAACGTCTTTCCCATATAGAGGGTTACTATGATCAAACCCCAGTTCATTGGGGCCTATGAAATAAATAATTGATTCATTAGAGTTTCTAATGCAAAGCTATGATCCTTCAAGGTTTTTGTAGTACGACTTTGATTCATTAGGATTTCTATAATGAAATTCTCCTCCAGCATAGTCTGCATAGCCATTTTCCTCGAAGCTTTGATCATTTTGAACAGCGTTCAATGGATTTTCATCCAAATAAAGGCTTTTATTTTCACTTTTCTTCTTATTCTTCTTACTCACAAACACTTCAACTTCCATGGCATCTTCCAACAGAAATGAATAAGCCCCATGAATCATAGATAATGTTAGAAATTGGGGCTGCATAGTTTAGGCAAAGATGGGACCTGGATCATCCTCCATGATGGTGTCATTTTGAAATTTCCATTTTTTCCATTCACCATCACTCAATAAGATACCATCCTTGGATAAATGATTTGCAATTTAATTCATCCGTCTGAAAACATGTTGGAAGGAGATTTCCCAAAATTTAAAGACAATTATGATCAACTCTTTAGAATAGGCCTAAGATATATATTCCTCAATGGTATGTGATATTTCATCCATTTATGATCAATAAAGAGTTACCAAAAACTTGAAGTCTCATGATGAACTTAGGCCCTAGAGGTTAATCCCAAACCATGGCCTAGTAGTAAAAAATTATTCATGGTGTTATGCATCACAAAATGGCCATGATATCCCAGTCAGAATCCAAAATATTCCCTCTGTAAGGCCTATGTGATGGAATTTAGCCCTGCGCAGAGTTAAGGGTCATTTATGGGTGATTATGGGTAAATTAAGGGTAATTAACGATCGATTAGTGATCATTGAAAGGTAATTTATGGTCAATTACGGGTAATTAAGAGTCATTTAAGGGTAATTATTAGGTAATGAGTTGTGGTAATTAGAGCTTAATACGGGGTTGATTAGGGGGTAGTCAGGGGATAATTAGTGGTAATTAGGGGTTAATATGAGGTCAATTAGGGGGTAGTTAGTGGATAATTAGTCACAATTAGGGGTCAATTATGAGTTAACTAGTTGTAATTATTGGTCAATTATGGGTAAATAGGGTCCATTTATCCCAAGGGATTAACTAAACCAAGGTTTCTCATGATGTTGGGAATTTAGTTAGGTTCATGGCGTCATGTTCCCATTTCAAATCCTTGTGTGTGAGGCACACTAGTCTACATCGATGGGTTTGCTAGGGAATATTCCTTATATGAATGTTTAGAAGCATCCCTTGGGTTTTTCCACAAGGTTTTCCTTCTAAAAGAGTAGGGACCATTTATAGGGTATCAAGGTTTGATTATTTGTAGGCATGGATTATTTAGGGGTAATTAGTGATCAAGTAGGGGCCATTTAGGTGCAATTAGTGGTTAACTAGGGGTAATAATTAGGGGTCAATTATGAGGTTGATTAGGGGTCAATTATAGGGTAATCAGTGGTAAATTGTAGTACTCTTCAAGAGGATGGATATTGAGAACATACTTCAAAAATATATTTAGAGGCAGTGCTTCTAATACCCCCCCCCCACCAAGACTCATGAGAATTGAACTTTTGGCAATGGTATTTAAAACACCGCCTCTAAAAGTAAAATTTCCTTGACTTTTTTCTTGCGGGGGGGAGGTTCTAAAACCGTCTTGAAACATATATTGTGGGGGGTTTATAAAACCATCCACAAATCCTTAATTAGTATATAACTATTAATTATGACTCATGGATAGAGCATTTGACCACCACATGGGCCCTGAATTTTTACCTAAGAAAGAGATATGTGCGTAATAGGATATGGAGTTGACCCTAGGTTTGTAATATAGTTATACAAGTCATTGTGTCTTAATGTTATAAGTTCAAATCATATCTCTAAATATCTTTGTGATTGACTTAAAGTGCCAAGTAAAAGTCACTCTTGAAGAGTACATAGAGACAAGCTTATATATGCAATGTGTGTGTGTGTGTGTGATGTGTTTGTCCATGTGAATGCCCATATTCTAGTATCCTAAGTTGGGCATTTACCTCTATGTTTTCAGTCACTCTTTTACTATTTAAAATAAATCCCATGGGAATCAAACATTGGTCAATAGTGTAGCGTAATGCTGAAATATTTGATAGGGGCGATAAAACTTGAGAAACTAATTGATTTTTTCCTTGAGATAGGTCCGATAATAAGGCCAAAGATGTAAAACAATTTGATCCACTTCTTCAAAGTAACACTATGAGCATTTTGGTAAAAAACCTTCAGCAATTTGATCCACTTCTTCAAAGTAAACAACCTTGTAGGGTGACATTTTTGTAGCACCATGATACGTGGTATTGTACTACCTTTTAGTAAGGGGGGTGTAGGTGTTGGGGCTCCGACCCAAAAGGTCCTTAGTTTTGGTAACTCCGCAGTTTTTGAGGAAGTGTAAGTGGAGTTACAACCTAAAATAGTCTTAGGGGTGTCGCGGGTGGGTCAAAACCCCTCTTTTTGTAACTAACTCTTGGGTTAAATCCAGGGTTAGGGTTTTGGGCGCCCATGGTGTAAATCCATGGTTTTGTAATAGTGCGCTATATAAATAGGCACTTATGTAAAGAAGTAGGGTTAGATCTTGAATGATTATCTTATGAAGCTATTGTAATGCGAAGATAAGAGATTGTATAAGGGTTTTTGTAAGAAGGTTAAGTCCCAGCTGTGTGCGGGACGACCTCTGCAGCTGTGTGCGCAGAGGGGTTTTGTGGGTGAAAAGGAAGATCTACAGCTGTGTGCACAGAGGCTTGCTACTGAGTGCGTGGCCTTGAGAACTGAAGGGATCTGCAGCTGAGTGCGCAGATCAAAACTGTCGTTTTAGTTGTAAAAAGTTAAATAAAGCACAGTTCTGTGGACGTAACCCCTACACTGGGGGTGAACCACATGACATCTGGTGTTGTGGTTCATTTGTGTGATTTGTTATTATATTTTATGTGCTGTTAAGTAAATAACTGATAAAGAAAGATTGTTGTTGATAACTAGCTTCACCGTGAATTCCCAGATAAGGGTTGCGCAAGTAACTGTTTATTTATCTAATCGTGAAGCTGCATAATTGATATTACAAGAATTGTGTTAAGTGATTGTTAGTAGTTAAAGACTAAAGGTACAGTAAGATTCTCTCTTCTGCTTGCAGAAACCTGATTCTGTGGCATCCCATAGCTATTTCGGGTGAGATTGTAGCCTGTTCGCAGGCTGCTGCCAAAAGGGCCAACACTGTGGGTCTTTTGTTGGTGTGAAGTTAAAGGTGAAACCCGGGTCTTCCCATTTATCCCAAAAGTAGGGGGGGTGGGGGACTACTAAATCCAATGGAAATATTAATAAATGTAAAACCAAATGGCTAACAATATTTCTATGGTCAAAACCTCACAACCTCTATTACTTGTTATTAACTCCAATATCTCACGTTTTGTAGTATCCATAAGTATTATGACATGTATCATCATCATGGACATTGACGTTGTCATCATCATAATCATCAATTCCATATGGTACATCAGCATCATCTTGATCATCGTCCTCATTATCATCATCATCATCAACATGGTCAGGCATATGCCATTAGTGTTCTTAATCACTCATTCACATTAGGATTCATTTCATGTAATTGTTAAGGTCATTTATATGTTGTTACAGTTATTTCGATGATAGTAGGGTTGATTAGATGTCGTTACAGACATTTAGGTTCCATTAGAATCAATTAGGATCCAAAAGTGATACCACGTGCATAATCATCATTCACATCCACATCCACGTCGTCATCATCATCATACAATAAATCAACATCATTGTCATCATTGTCGTCATCATCAATGTCATCATCAATATAATTGTGATAATAATGAGCAAGGAGCCATACTACCTCACAAGAATGGATGATGTAGTCTTATACTTATCAAATCATATCCATATGGTCCATCATAATTATTGTAATGCATAATCGTCATGTTTTTAGGACCAATCATATGCCATTAGGTTCTATCAAATGTCATTGGGGACACTCAAATGCCATTAGAGAAATTTAGGTGACATTAAGGTAGTTTACCCCTCATTAGGATTAATCAAGATCCAAAAGTTCCATGATTACGATCATTTAGGTGCCACCAATTTTAAATCAATATCAAAAACTACTATCACATGAATCATGATCATTGACATAGACATTGATATATTTGATGTTATGTCGGACGTTTTCCAAACACAATTCCTAGCCCGGTTCATTTCAAAAAATTTGGCATTATTCCAGGCACTATACCTGGTGCTATGTTGGATGTTTTCTAGGTGCAATTCTTGTCTCTATACTTGGCGCTATGTTGAATGTTTTTCCTACTGAAATTCATGGTGCAATTCATGTCACTAACCCTGGATTAATATATGGTGTTATTCTCTTTAGGACATTTTTTTGGAGTCCATTCTTGGCGTTA
This sequence comes from Pseudotsuga menziesii, assembly GCA_001517045.1. Taxonomy (NCBI): domain Eukaryota; kingdom Viridiplantae; phylum Streptophyta; class Pinopsida; order Pinales; family Pinaceae; genus Pseudotsuga; species Pseudotsuga menziesii. Next base: position 13,709 of record LPNX010707388.1, read on the forward strand.
TATGGGATGCTTTTGCAGACGCTAACTGGGACGTTAATTGGGATGCTAATTGGGATTCTAATTGGGATGATCATTGGGACGCTAATTGGGACGTTAATTGGGATGCTAATTGGGACGTTAATTGTGATGCTAATTATCGTCCAAAATAGAGCCAACTTTTAAAAAAGGATGATAATTAGGATGCTAATTGGGATGCTAATTGGGACACTAATTGGGATTCTAATTGGGATGCTAATTGGGATGCTAATTGGGACGTTAATTGGGATGCTAATTAGCATCCAAAATAGAGCCAACTTTTAAAAAGGGACACTAATTGGGATGCTAATTGGAACACTAATTGGGATTCTAATGGGGACGCTAATTGGGATGCTAATTGGGATGTGAATTGGGATGTTAATTAGCATCCAAAATAGTGCCAACTTTTAAAAAGGGATGCTAATTGGGATGCTAATTGGGATACTGATTGGGAGACTAATTGGGACGCTAATTGAGATGCTTATTGGGATGCTAATTAGCATCCAAAATAGCACCAAATTTTAAAAAGGGACACAAATAATGCCATTAAAAGTGCCATCCCGTGGAAAAGTGCCCACTTTGTCCAAAAAATGATGAAAAATACACTAAATGTGATAGTGGATGCTAAAAAGGAAGCTAAAAGAGACGTTAATCACATGGTTTTGTTGTAGTGAATGGATACAAGAAATCAATGGAAACCTACAGAAAAACATTAGACAACAAACCTGCAAGCAAAATATGTTAGAAAACCAGAATTAAAATGACTAAAAACAAACATTATACCTTCTATGTAGGTGGAAATGGGACACCATGCCCTAGCTTTGGAAGCACCTCTCTCTCTTTGGGATGCAAGCTTGGCTCATGGAGCAATGGAGGAGAGGGAGGGTGAATGGATTGAGAGTAAAAGGGTCTCAAGGAACTCACATGGGTAGCATAATGATAGGGAGAGAAGGAGTGTTTTGAGATTGACCCCCACCCCTCTATTTATAGCTTTTTTAGGGTTTTAAGCCCCTGGTCAGGGCTTTAGCCCCTTTTTGGGGATTTTAGCCCCTTTCACCCAATTCTTTGCTCCTTTGGGGGTTTTAAGCTCCGTTGAGGGGTTTTAGCCCCTTTTTGGAGGTTTTAGCCCCTATGAGAGCTATTTTGGCTCTTTTTAGGGGGTTTTAAGCCCTTTTTCATATTTTTGAGCCTTTCTGAGGGTGTGGGCGTCAAATGAGGGTTGTGCATGGATGTCTTTAGGTGGTGTAGGTCATGTAGAGCTCATTGGGGGATTTATTTGGTTAACAAAAGCCATTCTTACAATTTAGGGAGCGCTGCTAGAAGATGAAACTACATAAAACATAAGGGATAGCACACGACAGGAAGATGAAAAAATCATCACTGCAAAGGTAGAAATGAAGAAACTGCTGCTTCAGGAAAAGGTTACTAAGAGCGTGAAGATCAAGTGACTACAGCAGGAATTCCAGGCTCTTCGATATCAAGAGAGGACTAGGGAATCCAAGTTCGAGACACACCAATCAAAAGCATCCCAACTCACGGGCCTTCTTCATCCTTTGCAGCAGAAACTTAACCAAGTCATGCAGTCATTAAAGGAAGGATCATTGGAACATATCAATTTTGACTGTGTAGAGCAGTTGGTCATGCAGGTAGCAGAAGTAGAAGGGGAAGTTGCTAAGTTGCAACAAATGGTGAAGGAGTTCCAGGACAAGGTTGGTCCCACCGCACAACCTGGGCCTGCACCAGAGGCATAGATTTTGCAAGGCAAGTAAAATTCTTGCAACAGGACATTTTTGCAGATGAATGCCTTTTTTCTTAGTGGCTCGAGACGAGCCACATGTGAGTGTTGGGGGCAAGTTGGGCCAGGAAAAGTAGACAAGTAAAAAGCTGGCATGCAAGCCAGGAATGAAAAGTGCACATGAGGAGGAGGAGAGCAGGTCGCAAAGGAAGCAAAGGAACCGGTGCAGAATAAGGATAGAGCATACATACGAAAGAGGAAAGGAAATATTTTAAGCATGCAAGTGGGTAACGATTAGAAAGAAACTGGTGAATATCGTGGTTGTTGAAGATGGCATAAACCTATGGATAATGCACGTATGAAGGAATATTTTGTAAGTCATTATGATAGTGCCTTGTGTCAATCCCTGATAGCTGGTGACCATTTTTTACAGCTGATCATGACCTGTAACTGATGAGCAGTATGTAGTTGACCCTGTGCGGTCCAGCAGAAGATATAAATCGGAAGAACCCATTTTGTATAAGGGTTGGACATTCTTCATTGTTGTTAGAGGACATTTGGTAATGTCCATCATTTTGTTGTTTGTTTTATCCTATTAAGCAAGTTAGGGTAAGTAGAAGAGAAGACTCGGAGAATATTCTAGTAGAGGTAGATAGCTATTGAGCCACAGATCTTGCAGTGGGTGTCCAGAGCGCTAGTAATAGAAGGAATATGCAACTGAGTGCACAGATAGTAAGTAAAAGAGTTGATCCAGGCTGTGTGCGGATCAGTAGGAGTGTATAGAAGAATAAACCAGAGAACATGAGATCAGAAGATTGAATCAGAAATACATATCTTAAGAAAAGTCTACATATCACAAACTGCAAGGTGCTATACACAATTTCTCATGCTAGATGAAGAGCACCTTGGTGGTGTTTCCCAGATGGGTTTCCATGTTATTTCCTTTGTTGAATGAATGGTTGTGTTGAATGTTTATGTGAATGTTGAAGTAGTTTCTTACTATATATTTCTTAGCTATAGTTGAATGTATGCACTACATGGTTAATCAGTGAATGAATGAAATTAAAGTCCTTGCAGGAATGTTATGTATAAATTCATGGTTAATTTCCAAAGTTAAAGCATAAGTTGCAACTGTCCGTTGGTACATGGGATCAGCTACGTCACACCAGTTGCGCCAGTTGTTGAGATTAAGGATAGTGTTTTGTTGTGTGCACGGACATACAGTTATGCCTAGTCGCGCCAGAATAGACTCCATTATCCATTTTCCTTTATCGAGCCCCTTGTATGTGCACTAAGGGACTATAATTCCCTCTTTAACTGTGAAAACATGGTTCTAGAAGTTACCCATTAGATATCTTGGGTGATACTGCTCTTGCCTCACAGGTGTTTTCAACTGAGTTTTCTCTATCGAGATGATGTCTTGTGGTTTATTGTTGGTATTGTGGTGTTGTTGAACCGCAAATCGAGCCAAGAAGGTGATAAAGGACAACATGTTTCATGTTTATTGTCTAAGGAAGGTTATAGGGAAGCACATTTCTGTTTCAGATACTTTACCTCCGTTGTATGTTGAAGGAAAATTTTTTCTCATTCTAAACAAAATCTTGATAACAAGGGAGAGAAGGCTACAAAGCAGAACAATCAAAGAATATTTGGTACAATGGAAGGATTTTCCTACGGAGGAGGCCACTTGGGAGGATGATAAAAAATTTCAACATCCAAACTTGGCATTTCTTAATGATAAGCAATATTGGGTGGGGAGGACTATCATGTCCCCATTCCAATAGGTCTACTAGTTGACAATGTTGACCCACCTACTAGTTCCCTAGGTTGGGGAGGAGGCATTAAATATTGCAATAAGGGAGCTATGGGACCTAAGAGAACATTATTTTATCATCTAAAAATTAATTTGGGTCATACAAATAATAAATATGCAGAAAATAAAGTGGCATTAATTCATAAGGACATTTGGAGGTCCATGGAGGCCTTCGGTGGCTAGATGCTTCCTCACGCATGTCATGAATTCACCCAAAATTGGAAACTATGATTGATGGAATGTTCTTGGAAGGTGAATATTAATTATATTTTGTATCATGAGAACAATTATTCGAATGGTTTAATAGGATTAACTCCCTATAGAAGAGGAAGAGTCTAGGAAGAAACTAGGTTCCATGTGGAGCTAGATTCCCTACGCGTTATGACAAGAATGATGGAATATTCTATGACAGGTCATCCATGGTTGAAGACCTTATTGAATAACTATGACAAACTGACATGTTAGGTCTAAAAATATCCTCCAAGAGGGCACACTTGGGACTAGGTGGCAGTCGTTCAAGTTTGGTGGAAGATGAAGGGTTGAGGAGAAGACCAAGTGGCATGGAGGTTACTAAACATCAAGGGTGAGGTGGAGGAAGCCTATGGGAATGAATTAGAAATTGGATGAACTTATGAGGGTTATAAAAATATTTTGTAAGGAATGGAAATGGATTTTGATCATTTTGGAACCTACCTTTGGCATTTGGAGAGAAATTGCTTGTCCTTTGCACGGTGAGTACACACTTTCCTTGCTAGTGAGCCAATTTCGAGAGAGTGAGATTCTCATCCAATTTGGCCATGGGAGAGGAAATTCATAAATCTCATTTAGAGCTTCATAGATTTTTTTATTTCATATAGGATACTTTTTCTGTTCGTGACCAATATTTCCTCCGATTGTCTCAATTTCCACTTCCATATTTCCATATTTTTCTACGAAGGTGTACTAGTGTGAATGGTGGTTGCGCCCCATTGAGTTTAGTTGATTCCAAATATATGATGTATGATGTATGGATCTGTAATATCATTTTCACGTGGTCTATAAGTTGAAATCAGAAGAAATACATATGCAAATGTCCACATTTCCAAGCTTTCTTGTGACTAGTTTCCATGTGATGATTTTCCCTTTCAATGGAGATTGTGTATATGATGTCTATTGAGAATTGAGTAAATTTTATATGTTTTTAGTTAGATATGGAAATTATTTCAATTATATATATTCATATTACTTTGTTCTGGACCATTATATGCACCATTTATGAGTCGAAGTTGAGCTTTATTGTGTCAATTCCCTTAAGCAAATATCACTGAAATTGTGCATTCGAATATGAAGCTTTAATTTTCTGCTGCAGAAATATTAACCACAAATAATGATAGTAAATTAAGTCTAATTATATTCCCCATACTCTATTCTGAAATTTGGTATGGTTTCTTAGGATTTGGAGATCCATTTCTTCCCACAACCTAGGGGGAATTGCATCATAAATTGCTAGTAATTTTTCCCTTTTTTCCATCATGTCCAAATGAAGTTGCATATTTATATGACATGTAATAAAACCATAGGAGATTCTATTTAATATTACTAATACTCCCCACATCAGTCCCTATCAAATTCAAGACCCTCTTGAGCCATTTGAATTTCCCACAGTCAAAACTAGTCAAGGAAATTTTTCCAAAATTTTACCTCAGTTGGGAATTTTTGAAATGGGAAATTACATAGATCCTTAGACATTGGAATTCCCAGGAATTTATACTATGGAATTGAGCTAAAATTCAGTGTTCCTAATGAGTTTAATTTTGCTCACAGATTTTTCAAATCACACAATGATGAGTCTGATCCTGTTGACTCCTGTTTTTCTTTCATCTTTGATCTTCCTCATGAGTTTGATATTCTTGACTCTAGGTCCTTATGCCTTGGTACTACTAAGTTTTCATTAGTTATGTTTTCTTTTTTCTTTTTTTTTTGAGGATCACAAAGTTGAAAATATTTCTACCGAAGTGGCACATATGAGATATTTCTTTTTAGATTTTTTAGATATGATTATGGTATTGTTGTTTCTTAGAGAAATAAATTTTAATTGAATTCATCATTTTTTAAGGATACTTTTATGTCTTTTTCTCGATTATAATGTACTAACTTGGATATTTGGCACACTAACTCAAACCAACTTAGCAAACAGTGAACTAGGTTACTTAAACTAGGATTTTTATCAGAAACTAAAGTGGAATTTTTACTATGAGATGCTGAGAAACATGAAATATTATTTAATTGAATCTTGAGGTTTTATAGAGAATTTTTTAGATGGTATTTAGAATATTTAATAGGTAAATTAGAGAAAATGGTTTCTAGGACTACTCAGCTTGTCCCACTTCAAGAAGACTCAAATAGTGCCAGGATGGTTCAAATTTTGAAACATAGGGCTTGAATTTTTTAATTATCTTGTTAATGAGTAGCATCAAGTGGCATAATCAAATTTGGGTTATCTAGATGTTTTTATGACTTTAACGGTTAAACTAGCTCAAATTTCATGGCAATCTAGACTATGTGCGCACAAGAGGAAAGGAAACCATCTTTTATTCATTGTAGAAAGTAAATAAAATATCATAGGTCGAATATGAAATTAATGGAATCATTCAAAGGATAAATTACATAGAAAATTTTTGAGAGATAAGAATAGAAGAATCCTCCTTTAGAAAGGACAGAGAATCATGAAGCATTGTACTAGAAGGTTGCTTCAATCACTGCAGCTGGTTGGAAATTCACTAGATCTGATCCTAGATTCTGCAATAAACTCAATGATGGAGACTGAATATCTTCATCCTTGTAATGGAATCAAGGGCGCATCTCTCGGCTTAGACTAGGGGCACATCTCCTAAGTGTTGAGGTAAATATCTCTCAATTCATTTTATCAATTGTCAAAAGATGGGATAGGGGTACGTACTCTTCCTTTTATAGAATGAATGATGGCTTGTTGAGAATGGTCAAGAGGCTAATGCACCCTCATGTATGGATAAAGTTGCCTTACTTCATGCTTTACCTTTTTTTCCTTCATGTTTTAGCTTTTGTTGATTTGCTTTTCTTTTCCTGCTTTTTTTTTGTTTTTCACTGCTTTTTCCTTCTTTTCTCGACTTTGCTTTGCTTTTTCCTGCTTTTTCTACTTTTTTTGTTTTATCTACTTTCTTCATTATCATTGTTTACTATGTTGTATTGCCTTGTCCTTCTTTCTACTTTATCCTTGATTTCACAGCTTTATTCTCTTTTTCTACTTTCAGCCATATTTCTTTCTTTAGTATTGCTTTCCTAGTTTTATTTCCTTAATTGTTCTATTCCTTCTTTCCTCAACTTTCTTATTTTTATCTTTTCTTGGCTTTCCTTCTTATGCAAGCTAACTTTTGTCAACTTTCCTCAATTATGCCCTTGAGGATTATTTCCCTTTTATTTTGATATATAAAATAGTATTTTATGAATATAACCACTAATAAATGCCTCATAAAACATTATTCAATGATTTTTACCTCTCCTAATTAATTAATACTTTGGAACCTTCAAAATTAATCTGAAGACATTTAATTTATTCTCCTCAACCCAAGGGACTGGTTTCGTTAGGAACTCAAACCTTGAATCATTCATGAGGGGGCATGACATCGATCCTTTCAAGTATATTAAAAGAATTTCATATAGGTGTAGGAATCCCCTCTCTTACAGTGCATTTAAACCTTATGCCATCCAAATTTTCCATAGAATCGAATCTATTTGATTTTGGTATGTTAATCGTCTCCTTATGCATTTTGCACTAGTCTAGCAATAGAGCCTACGTAACATGGGTCACCATAATCAGCACCCCTATGCCAGTTTGGTTCCCATGATGAGTTTTTATCATAAGATTGGGAGCATTTGTATATTTTCCATGACTTTGAGAATAAGTCACGTGGATTTCTTTCTCGGGTATTACTGGTTATTCCCTATAAGGATCTCATTTTTGTGTTTAATGTGTAACTTTATTTGCATCTACCTTTCATGTGCCCATGATCCTATGATGGATCTCACACTTTTAGCTCGTTATATTAACCCTGATCTCTGCTCTAATTGTTTCTCAGCCTTGTATCATTTTTTCATTACAACTAGACACGTTTTATATAGAGGAGACACCCCTCGAGTGTCCTTATCTTTCTCATGTTCCTTGCATTATGCACAGGTATGTTCCTTATTCTTGGAACTAATTCTTCATTCCCCTAACAGTTGTCTCGTCACATTATGAGAATTCTTCTATCTCTCTTTCAAGCTCGTTGAAAATAGAAAGGAGGCCACGAGTTGAATTTTCCATGCTCATTAAACCTTTATGGGAAAGGTATATGGAGTTGGATTTAAGCTCTTATTATACTCCTTAAACTTGACAACATTACCGATTCATCTTGTTCACTTCAAACTCATTAAAGGAAATGAAGGAACATCCACATAGGTATAAGTTTAACCCTTTTTCGAACCATGTGAATTACTTAGAAAAAAGGAATACTCTAGTTCATATTTGTAGAAATTCAGGCCTGCAGTAGATTAATTTCACTCACAGCAATTAACAATTGATCATGCAAATTATCAACAATGGAGACTGAATATGGAGCT
>LPNX010707388.1:25584-133695 GCA_001517045.1 Pseudotsuga menziesii
ATTATCTAGAAGAGTACTCCCTGGTATAGATTTATCTCTTTTTTGGGCTTGGGGGACTAAATTTATGAAGAAGGATCCTTGTTAAGCTTACTTTTTCCTTTTTTGTGCTCTGGTTAAAACATGAAAAATATTTTGAGCACTTTTCATGCTATTATCATGCTCACTAAAACTTTAAAAATATAGTTTCAAGTTTATTTTTTGTTGCACCATACTCGAAAATCAATGTAAAAACATGAGTGATCTTGCTTTCCTTCACACTCATTAAACTAGAGCTTTGTCGGTCTAGTGATAGTTTACTTGTTTTTTCGACCTATTGACTAACTATGAAAAAGAAATACCTTAGTTCTCCTGAGATAAGAGAGTTCTCCATTGTAGTGTTTTATACTTTTTCAAAATTTGAAGGCTAACTTTACAAAAAAACATCGCCCTAAAGTATTCTTTAGTGTTTTCAAACTCTCAAAATGTGAAAACATCAACGAGCATTCACTAATTCATGTTAACACAAAAAAATTGTCCACATAGCTCTCTATGGTCCACACCATAATTATATGTCATAATCCCATAATTATTCCCTCCATTTTAACCTTCATAATTAAATTCCCCCTAAATTGGTCCAAAAAAACATTATTCCTTCCCTCATATAGGGAATATGTGCATTTATTACAACAAAACCCCATTCTCCCAAAAAAAGGACAAAAACACTAAAATTAGAATGGGTCATAAACCATCCACTATGAAAAAACATGAACCAATAACATGGGAAAAAAATTCTTGGATCATCCTATAAATACATTGTGAAAGTCTCCGAAAAAACAATTCACTCTTGAACTTTTTGTTACACATTTCATTCTTACATTGTTTGAAATAACTTTCATTCACACTTTTACCTTTAGCCACACTATTCCACATTGTATGTTGAGTTTAATCCATGCACTCCTTGATTTAGATTCCCATTGACAACCATATGTGGAGAAAATCAGAGAACCAGATCATGGATGCGGTCCGATCACATCCTCAAATGGCTGCAGTGGCCCACTTTATAAAGGTATGTTTCATTTGTTATATTAATTAGAAGAAAATTAGAAAATCTAAAAAAAATTATTGTTGTTTTCTTGTAATTCAAGGTTGAGTATTTCCCTTGCATCATGAACTCTACCTTTATATCCCTTTGATCTAAGGTAGGTGCTTTTGTACGTAGCCAGAGAGAAATCTCCACTACATTTTTGGAAACTCCACTAGATCGATCCTCTTAGATATTTGTTTTTGCATTTTTTTATTTGTTGGTTTGTTTTACTTGGGTACCCTGAGCCATCATAGATCTGATTTCATTTCAGAATATCCAAAACATCCCATTCCTAGTGCCTTCCCGCCATCCCTAACTGACGTTTTTTCACAAACAACTTTTAGTTTTAGTCGGATCGCACCTTTTCGGAATAAATACGTAACCCAGGGAACACTTTTATTTCCTGATAAGTGTCACCTACATCACATATTTTTCCTCGATAAGTGCGACTTGGACCCAAATTATAGATCGTGCTTGTTCTACCTTCCTGATCGACCCATGTCGCTCTTGTGACCCTATTTGGTGTAATTGGTGGCACAAAACCCCTTGTTAAGTGCAACCAATTTTTTCTATTGTTTTTCAATCTTGGTTGTGGTTATTTCTCAGTCCTATGGGACCCTGGTCACACATGTTTCGTCAACAGGTGCGACCTATAGATTTTCCAGTTGTTTAAGGTGTTTTAGATCCATTCCATACGCCCTGATTGTGTTCTACCCCTTTCTTAACTGTATTTTTCCATATTTGATTGCTTACATCCCCTTGGTGTGTTTTGTAGTCCCCCTTTCCTTGTATGTCATCCTATCATGGTTGAGATTGGTAGTTGAGACCCGCTGTGTGTTTCCTACACCCTATAGAGTCCCTAGTGTTCTTGTTTAATTACATATGTTCTTCTATCTGGAAGAATTAGTTTTTGTGTGTTTGAAATCATTTACTTTCAGTATTGTTATTTATTTTTCACCGTATGTGTCTCTGTAAGAGAGTTTTGGGTTTTAGATATCACACTCCACTTGTGCACACATCTCACAGCTTAATTTGAATGCTTGGTCCATGACCCCAAGTTTAGCCTAAAATTAACCTTAACTTAACCAAAATTGTAACCTCACTTAAATACCAAAACAATATTGTAGTTAGGTTAGGAAAGTAGGGATAGGCATCCAAATAACACCCCTTTTTCACTTACATTAGAGACATAGTTGTTGTCTTCTAGGGAACCAAAATCCTCTAGTAAATGTTGACATTGTAACAACCTATTTAATGGGGGGGCTCTCGCTCTACAGGGTTAGGCCACAACAAAGAGATTCTGGAAGTCTAGGTGGAATACCACACTCCACTCTATATGGAAGGATTCCTTTTAATAGTCCTCCTTGTGCATGTCTACAACCATACTGGGTGTCGAGGAAAAAAGGGATAAAGTGCCAATAAACCATCCCAAACATGTCATGAACGAGGAATCCTAGTTTCCAGTCTCTTAAGGATATTTTACCGAGGTCCCTCTCGGTAGTGGGATTCTCTTATCCTTTGGTTCTTCCATTTCATATTGTTTAACCATGGATGCCATCACCCAACATAAGATATATTTTGTGAGGGACTTCCATATTGTAGCTATGAGCTCGCTTGAATGTATACCCCATAGGTTAGTGCATTATTTTCTTCATAGGTAGTGTTGTTTGTTGGATTTTTGGACGCTTTGTTGTATTCTTGCTTGTTATGACACATTGTTGTAGTTTGGTATTAGAGGTTTCTTTTTTTCTTGTGTGCCACCATTTATCATCTCTCCTTCCACACACTCCATTGTATTTTCATTTTTGAGCTTGTGTTTTCTACCTTTGAGCCTTAATTCATTATATAGCACACCATCATTTCACCATTTCTCCACCATGCTACTTCCAGAGACTTAGGTAGCATAACCCTCAGTTTGGTTCCTTGAACCGCCATCGTCGAATCCATATTTAGTGTTGTTCGCCACCTTCAAATCTGAACACTACATCTGAGTCAGATTCAAATTCCTATCAATATGAACCTACCTTGCTCATTTCCCCATCTAGCGCCATGGTTGGTGCACCTCCCAAACCCTTCTAGGGGAGGTTGTTGGTAGTTGACTTGTGAATTCTCCACCCATCATGCTGGATATCCCTTCTACTGTACCTACAATCCCTAGTCCCAGTGGGCCCATCACCATCACACACACTATTGTTGGTTCGCTACCCACTAGTGGTGGCCCCACTCCAGCCACCATGGATCACCCCATTCCCATATTCATACATGGGGGCATTGGCCCTTCTACAATTGTTCCAGCTATTCACACCATTCTAGTGACTACTTCTACTATCGAAAGTAATCCCTACCAACCCCCATTTTCCATGCAGTACCTGCATGCTCATTGACCCTAGCACCATTGTTGTCCTTCCCAAATCTAGTCCAGATCCTAGTTTTCCATTCATGGCTAGTCTCAAGCTTCCAAATTTGGAAAGGTTAATGAATGAATCCATCCATCATGAACTGTTGTGGCCTCCCGTGCCTACCAAAATCCAGTCGGACATCCCTAAGTTTGAGGGAAACGAGGGAGAAGACCCTCAGAACCATATCATGTCATTCCACTTATGGTGTTCCTCAAACATCATAGTGGATGATTCTATCCTCTTGTGGCTATCCTAGCACACACTCACTGGTGTTTTTTTCAAATGGTACATCAATATTCCACATGCCACTTATCATGGTTTTCCTCTTTATCCTAGATGTTTGTTGTCCCTAGGAAAAGTCATGCAAAATTTAGTTAGAATTATGCCCGAGAATGTGACGAATTTGGTCATAGGAAGGAAAAGGAGTTGTGACAAAAGTAGAAAAGGAAGAACAAAAGGAGATAAAGGAAGAATAGAAGTATATGAGGAAGAAAGAGATAAGGTAAGAAGTAGTCATAGAGGAAGTCATAACAAAAGAAGAATTCATGAAGGAAAAGGGTTTACGAAGGAAGAGTTAGCAACAAGAGAGAAGTCATGAAAAAAGGAAAAGATGCGACGAGATCAGTTGCAATGAAAGAAACCATGTTAGAAGGTGTGCAATGACTGAAAATGAAATTTCATGGAATATCGTGGGTACGAGGTCGGCTAGATTCGGCAAGATTCACATGTGTGTTAAGGGATAAAATCATATTTGTAATGTCACTAGAATAGGAATGACAGCTTGTTGGCTAACTGAATGAATTCGGTTGATAGTGACATTGAAGAGTATATGAGAATGAAGAAACCAGGATGTGTGTGGCTTGCTTATGGTTGTTGCTTCTAGATTTGATTACCTAATTACCTTTTTATTTCACCTATAGAGTCAGTTAGTTGCTTTGTGTTTGTAAGAAGAGTCAAATAGTCTACAGCTGAGTGTGCAAAAGTATAGAGAAGATCAGTTGATCCAAGATGTGTGCAGGTCAATAGTAGATTCAAGTAGGAGACGTGTGATTGACAGAAGAATAGAGAGCATGAGAGGAGAGTGAAATATGTATAGAAAATAGAAGAAGATCTAAAACAAAGTCTGCAGCTGAGTGCACAAGAAAAAGGTGTCATATATTTATCATGTCAAATGAAGAATGCATTTGTGGTTTTTCCCAGATGGGTTTCCACATTAAATACTATGTCATTGCATAGATGATGAATGTGTTTATGTCGCATTAATGTATATGATGAATATGCTTAAGTTGCAGGAATGTATATTTTTATTAAGTATTTATGTATTAGTTTATGAATGAGTTCTCTTACACATGATTCACACTATTGATAGATAACCTTTCTATTAAACTTATATTGGTTTTATAATCCATGTGACAAATAAGTTAAGTAGTGTCTTATCTACACACAGTAAGGTTAAGCATTACACCCATTGTATTTGGTCGAGCAAGTTGGTAAGGTGCCAAGGGAGAAGAAATACCCACCCAACTATGGAAACCTAGTTCTGGAAGTTACCCATAATATATATCTCGGGTGAGACTACATCTATGTCACAGGTGCTACTAACTGATCATTTCTCTATCGATCCAATATCTTGGGATTTGTTGTGTGCAACAAAAGGTTCAAACCTGGGTCGAAGGGAGGAAACATCAATAAATGTTTATGTTTCTAGGACCATGAATCATTTTAGTGAGGGACATGTTTTGACATCTGATGAAGCTATAAATTCAAGACTCGGTGGATTTTAAATCATTAGAGTTTACACAAGAAGAAATTAAAGCATCACAGTTGAATCCAACGAGTTGGTTGGAGAGATACCTTTATACAGATATTCACAAGATTTTATTTTCAATTCCCTATTGTGTTATATGAATGGTTTTCGAAGTTAACAACCCAACGAAATAATTTCCAACGTGGAGAACAGACAGAGTGGAGCCCTCTGTTGATTCAGCAACTGAAGAGTACTAGAAACCCTGTGTCGAGGGTTGTCGATTTCTGGGTAGATAGTATTCTGGAGGGATACATTACTGAGTTTGTTTTCAACACAATAACCTCATATAGTGAGGAAAAAATATAAAAAATTCCAAGGACCATGAGGAAGATACTTGACATATTTGAAAACCTGGATAAATATGCTTGTATGCAAAAGAGGAATCTTGAGAATGGATTCAGACAGTTACAAGGACGTTGCACAATAATTTGGGATATATCATAGAAGAAGTGCACGAGAAAGGGAGAAAAATATGCTGAGATGTTCCCTGCTGAAAATGGAACTGAACTAGAAGGTGGACGTTTAAGGAACGGAAAAATAATTCAATCAAGAAAGAGAAGAAAAATTGTGACAAGAAGAAGAATTTGTAGTATGACCAGAGGAGAATACTACGATATAACATCTCATTTTGACGAAGGTTCTTGCAACAAAGAAGAGGAATATCAGTCGATATCTAAAATATAAGAAGAAGCAGCAAGATCTCCAGACCCATAGGACGAGTATGATACACCTACAACCCCATGCACATCATCAAAGGTAAGATGTAGAAGCTCATCCCCTAGTGGTTTTGTAAATACAAGTAATACTAACACTGTGAATAATGGACAAGGAATTCTAGCTAGTCAAAACATTTGTCCAAGTGTAATAAGAGTCATTATAATGGTTGGAAACTAAGTTTCCTATATTTAATGGAAATGGGTTATAATACCCAAAGCAACATTGGTTTCTATGTGAAGTTGTATGGACCATGCAACAATTCCAAGATGAAGCAATAAAGCAAGCACAGATCATCAAAACCCTGAGAGGTCGTGCAATAGACTGGTACATGAAGTTCTCTATAGTTTTGGTGAGATTCATGCAGAAAACACTCGACCAAACTTGAGTGGGATTAATGACGAGTTTAGAAAGCCAAAATTTGAGTTGCAATGCATCACATAAATTAAAGAAATCAAGCAGTTACCTACAGAGTCGGTATGGGACTTTGACCAGAGATTTAAGACATTGATGGACAAAGTAAGATTTTAGATGTCATACATAAAGCACAAGGAATGTTTTATTGTATCTCTATTGTCATATATCCAAATTCCATTGATGCAACAAAAGATTTTGTCACAGATGGAATCTCTGGAGATAGAAATGAAGTTATAATCCTCACCGATTGGAAAGACGAATGCAGGAATGATGCAGATTCAGTCGTAGTTAGATAAACTTATGTTGTAACTCTGGAAAATTAAGAAATGGAAAGAGATCCAAGAAGAACTCTGGTGAACCCGATGTAGAACAGAGGGACATCGTAAAGACAACTTCCCAGCACTCATGAACTATATCACAACAGGAGTGCCAAACCCGACAAATACACAAGGGATGCCTTGGTGTACAATATTTTAGACCCAATGCCATCGATCGAAAGAGTTATTGTACTTGCAGAAGACTGTAAGTACACTAGCTAATCTATACTATATATTTTGTAAATCTGTAGGACATTGTGAGAAGGATTGTAGAGAATTCCAGCTGCTGCAGGATAAAACAGTGGATGCCTAATTAATGAAGAACAATGAGAAAATACAAGCTGAACAAACACAAGCTCAAGACCCACCTGATCAATATCCACTAGTCCAATATCAACAAAATATATATCCTCAACCCTAATATCAACAGAACCAGTATCCACCGCAACAATACTACCCTCAACCTAGGGGGGTGAAAAAATTTTGGGTCAAGGAGAACAATAAGGAGGAGGAGTATTTGGTTATGGAATAGGCCAAATAATATGATATAATTGTGGAAAACTAGGCCATTTCGCTCACAACTATGCGAGTCCTACGAAGGCATGTTCATATTGTAAAGTTGTCGACCACACCGTTGAGGTATTCCCTCAATTGATTGCTAAGTGGCATGCCAAGAATATAGGAAATACAATTCCCCTATAAAATCCCACCCAGAACATTTGTATGATTTATGCTCAATTGAGAGAAGCAAAAATTGTTATCATGACAAGAGGTGTTGCGACTAGAGCATACCAAAATACACAGCATGACCAACCACAGGTGCAACCAACAGCACAAAAGAAGATATCATTTGATGTACAAAGAGAAAAGTAAATACTCTTGGATGCCTGACCAGAATTTGTCAATAGGAATCAAACGTCGACGTCTTCTCCCACATTACCAAGAGGACAATTAAGTTAGATATCTCAAATATTCGATCAGCTATTTCGAAAGAAACCGACCGAAAAAGTTAGTAAACTTAAAGAATTTTTCAAAATTTGCTTGTTGTTGATCCACGATAAAGATGATGTCATAGAATTGACATCTTTAATAGAAGAAACTCGGTATGAGATGAAAACAGACACACGACAACCATGTTGTAAAAAGATTAAATATCGGCTGCGAGCTAAGAATGATTGCGCAGATAGGTGATTATGAAATGGATTATATCATTTTAGACATGGGTTATGATGACAATATTTTGACAAGAAATACATGGGAAATCATGTGAAAATCGATACTAGATTGGTCTCCCATTCAGCTCAAGCTAGCAAATCAATCGAAGATCCTACCTGTTGGTCGACTCACTCAGTTTCCTGTCAAAGTAGAAGGCTTGAGAACATATGCATATTTCTAAGTGATCAACATTTTTGATGATACAAACCCATACCGTACACTTTGGGGGTTGATTGGGTGATATACAATTAGACCATCATAAATTTTAAGAGAAGAATCTTATCATTTGAAGATTCATAGATAAGGGTGGTCACTCCAATTGATCCAATAGAAGGACAAAGATATTTTGAACCAGTGAACAATGAAGAACAAGGTGACTATCTCGACCATATCTATAATATCACATCTGTAGGAAATGACTATATAAATCCAATAGCTGATGGAAACCTAAGTTGGCAGAGTGTTAGCTCCTGTACATCTGATTTCTATGAACCATTAGAAAATTGGCATAATCGGATGCATGAAGTATCTAGGAGAATATTTGCAAGATATACATGATCTGTGCGATGGGTAGGATTCGAGGCGAGTGATATACCTACATATGAAGGCTTACCTAACCTTGCATCTTTTCTGAAAGAGTTTGAAGAAAAAGATACATACTCTCAGCGCTTGTGCGCCCTAGACTTTGTGTTGAAATCTACGCCCGCTATATCGTGGGGTACACATAAGGAATCTATCTCTGAATGGTCATAATGTAGAAACTTGATGGAGATAATATTTGTAGAATAGATCATTTATACTGGTCTCAAGTATATAGGATTAACGGATTGTGTTGAACATATTGAGTATTGTCGCATCTCATGTCAGGTGTATCCACGACAGGAGTGGGTTCATCACTTCATACATACATTGGCCATGATACCAAGGAATTGGTATACATCAGTTGAGTTTCAGGGAGAAACTCTTGAATGGTAGGAGTTAGCTACTAAATTCACACGTACAATTGAATTTTCAGATGACCATCCTTCCATTGATGATGCATTACAAGTGATGAAAGCGAAGATATTCGAATATATCCCTTTCGCGGTGATAAAATTCAACCAAAGCAAAACAACAATCCACCACTAGATGGAATGCTACAACATTACGAGAGAACCAAATGAATATTACCAGCTCGACTTAAACATTCCAAAATACGAAGATACACGTGGAGTGTAAGGACTTGGTATTTCCAACGACCAATTCCCGAGTTCACTCAAACTTAAGAAAGTTGATATTAGCTCCCCGGAGAATCCAAATTTTGCCAATATTAGATATTATTGGGATGATAAGACTGTAGAGAAAATCACAGACTTACTGCATGAGTTCCAAGATTTGTTCCCTACAAAATTTTCATAGATGAAAGGAATTGTCAAAGACCTAGGAGAAATGAAAATACCTTCGAGTCCTAACACAAAACCGGATAAGAAACGACTATACCAATTGAATCCACAGTATAAAGAAAAATCAAAGCAGATCTTAAGAAAATGTCGACCACATGTATTATAAATCCTGTCATAGAATCAGGATGGATCATCATGATAGTAGTATGAGACAAGAAGGATACAGGTGAAGCAATAATTTGCATTGATTTGAGAAAACTGAACGACGCTTGTTTTCATGACCCATTTTCATCTCCTTTTATATACAAGGTACTGGAAAGTGTCGGGGGTGAAGATATTTATTCATTCACTGATGGTTTCTATGGCTACCATTAGATTCAAATCACAAAGGAAGATCAGCACAAGACCACCTTTGGGACAAAGTGGGGATGTTTTCAATACATGGTAATGCCCTTTGGACTCAATAATGCTCCTGTCATTTTTTCCAAAATAGTAGTTGCTGCCTTTAAAGACATTATTCACAAATTTATTGAAGTCTACTTTGATGATTCGACAGTATTTAGGCTCATTAAATATCATATTGAGAGACTCTGGATGATGTTGGAACACTTTCGTCCGTATCAAATTTCATTAAATTTAAAGAAATACATCTTTTGCACCCCATTTGGAGTTCTGTTGGGCCATGTGGTCTCCCGCAATGGAATTTTGGTTAATCCGGCCAAAATTGTGATCATTCTTGACCTACCACCACCAACCACAAAAAACAATTGCGTGCAAAATTAGGACACATAGGATACTACATAAATTTTATCAAAGGATATGTAGAGGTGACTACTCTGATGGAAAAGTTACTAAAGAAATTTGCAAACAGATTCTGGACACGTTGAAGAAAAATATGGTTACAGGACCCATACTTGTATTTCTAGATTGGAAAAAATAATTCCATGTACATGCCAATGTGTCGTCTATTGCATTTGGCATGGTACTAATGCAGCTTGTTGACAAGTCGATCGACCATCCTATAGCCTTCGCAAGTAGGAAATTATCTATAGCAAAGAAGAATTATACCACAATGGAAAGAGAAGCGTTAGCGATGGTATACTCTCTACACAAATTCAGACACTACTTATTGGGTGGACATTTGAAAATGTGCATAGACCATTCAGCATTAAACTATCTATTCAATAAGCCAGTGTTGGGGGGAAAATCTGTCGGCGGCTTCTCCTCTTCCAGGAATTTGATTTTGAATTAATTGTTAAACCTAGTTGATTAAACTTGGGACAAGACCATATTTAGAGGATCAAAAGTGGTGAAGATCCTGGTAACCTGGACGATAGTCTCCCTGATGTACAACTATTTGTGATAACCATGTTTGATGATCAGTATAGATATGTCCTACGATTTTTGAGTATAGGGTATGCGCAACTGAATTCACCACTACGCAAAGGAAACAATTGGTTGTGCAAGTTGTGGACTTCTAGTTGATTGTAAGATAGTTATACAATATGGGCCTTGATGAAATTCTCTGTCACTCCATTATGGAACATGAGCGACCATTTATATTAAATGAAGCACATGTAGGTGTCGCAAGAGGCCATTATGCTGGAAAAGCTATGGTGCACAATATTTTTCAAGGAAGATTGTGGTGGCCCATGGTGCATCCAGATGCCCAGGATTATTGTCGCAACTGTGATATATACCAAAGAAATGAAATTCATCGTGACGGGATGAACTGCCATTGGTACCTCAAGTAACATTGCAGGAATTTGATAAATGGGTTTTTGATTTTGTGGGTCTTATTAGTCTGACAGGGAAGCACACAAGGAAAAGACACATAATTACTCTGAATGAATACCTAACCAGATGGGATGAAGCAGCGCTAGTAAAATATTGTACTGTTGTGACTGCTGCAAAGTTTATGTTTGAAACTATCATGACAATATTTGGATGCCCAAATATTTTATTAAGTGATAAAGGTACGCACTTTTTCAACCAGTTGATTGAAGAATTGATGGAGGAATTCCATATTTTGCATTGAAATACAACGCCATATCACCCTTAAGCGAATGGTGTTGTCAAATCCTTTAACAAAATTCTAGAAATGCATTAACCAAGATTTTCAAATTCCAAAGAGATGACTCGGATCAGAAAATTTTTGTAATATTATGGGAATATCACATGACTTATAAGAAATTGACAGGCCACACTCCATTTCTCTTTGTGTATGGACAAGAAGATGTGATTCCAATGTAGTATATTGTATTGAGTCAAATAATCATTCCGATCACAAATATGACAGATGTTGATGCTGTCGAGGAGCTATTGTCGCAACTTACATGGCTGGAAGAAGAACGTTTTGTCAAAGGGTATCACCAAAACGTTGAAAAATAAAGATAGAAGGTATGGCATGATCAACACATTAAGAACAAACAGTTTTAGGTTGGAGTACTTTTTCTTATGTATGACATTAAATTCTTCAAGCATCCTGGTAAGTTAAATACACATTGTCTTGGATCTTACATTGTAATTCATGTCACTAATGGAGGGACAGTGCAATTTCAAAAGCTAGATGGAACACCTGTTAGAGCACTAATAAATAGAATTCAGCTGAAGCCGTATCATGATAGCCACGACTTGGTCGCATAAAAAAAGTAAAACTAAATAAAAATTGGAGAAATGGAGAAAGTAAAAGAAAGGAAAGAGAAATAAAAGAGAAAAAAGAGAAAAATATTTTAGCCTTTTTATGCATTTGTTGGTCGTAGACTGCTAGTCTGACGCAGTGAGAAGAAAAGTGTCACAAACACTTTGTCTATTCCAAGAACAAAAATAATGGATAAGAAACTTAGTCTGTCGCACCAAAGGAACTATGTCGAAGGAAGACTACAAGTCGTAGGAAGTGTGACGTTGCTGCAAGTAACACTAGAATCACAGAAGTGACAGTTGGACATCATTAATTTGAAGATACCTATATATTTTGGTGACATTATTTTTGGTCACTTTTGTCTTCATTGCACCATAAATACCAATTTATGTGATAGCTAAAATGGTGGCATGCATAGAAGTTTCCTTTCTTATTCAGACGATCAACCCATGTGACTGAAAGGACATATATCTTTCTATTGATTTCCCACATGTGTGAAGAATGACCAAATAAAATGGTTACACGTTATCAACATTTTTGCCCAAGTTTCATTTCATTATGTTTGCATGAAAGAAGAGAAACTGTTGTCTTCAACTCCAAAAGTCAAAGTGAATTTTTCAGATCATGGTCATTTCGATTTCCAACACAAGTACACCTCCTAAATATAATATTGTGACCACATCACCCATGCTGATCATGGAAGACACTATTGGATATGTCCCACCATATGCCGAGGCTGTTAGTTTTTCAACATTCAAGATAGCATTATGTGAGGATCTTTAACTAAGAGAACAACAAGTACAACAATCAAACACAAGAGACAATGAACACAGTGTTTTTCCTCGAGGAAACCATAAATGGAGAAAACCCCGCAACTTCCTCAGAGATAGAATCAGCACAAAAGGTAAAACCACAAAATAGTAATATGCTCTCCTAACAGCAGTAACCTTCTTCTTGTCTAGCCCCAGTGTCTTCTCCTTCCTCAACTATGCGCTACACTTGAGTGTGTTTGTGATTTGTACTAAATAGATAGTCCAGCTCTCTATTTATACTAATCCCAGCATGACTAAAGCCCTACTAGGGCCAACCTCTCCTAAGAGACTCTAATAACCCTAGTGCCCCAGAACTACGAGGACTATAACCCTTAGACAATAGGAGGGTTACCCATAATGACTTGACATGACTTGTTTACATTATTGATTCTCCTGATTGGAACATTGGGGCATGACATAACATGATAACATCCCAGAATAAACATCGGGTTAAAATAGATAAGAAATACAAGTGAATACATTCAAAAGTTATAATTACGTCAACACTCCCTCTTAACTAGGAAGGTATTTTCTCGACAAAATTTTCATCACTGGTCTTCTTCTCTAGATATTCTCATCATCTGCATCTCCAAGTCATCTTGTCTTCAAGTCATCTTTATCTTCATGCCATCTTCTTTTCTGGATCTGGATCATCACTCGATCTAGATCATCATCACTGGATCTAGATCATCACTCGATCTGGATCATCATAACTGGACATCATCACTGGATCGGGATCATCACTCGATCTAGATCATCACTGCTGGATCTAGATCATCACTCTATATGGATCATCATTGTTGGATATAATCATCACTCGATCTGGATCATCACTGCTAGATCTAGATCATCACTCGATCCGGATCTCTTGGAGTCATCATAACTGGATCTAGATCATAGCTCGATCTGGATCTCCTCTGGTCATCATCATATGTGCTATCTCACGATTCTTCTTGTCAAAGGAAGTTCTATAGAACTAGCCTTCTTTCATGCTGGGTGTATGCCTACCTCCTCATGGGTATTTGGTAGCCCTTACATCTGACCTACTCGTCAAAATGGCCAGCACTCGCATCTGACCTGCTCATCAGAAAGGCAGTAGCCCTTATATCTAATCATGTGGGACCTAATCCTACAGTCACATCAGAATGGACAGCACTCACATCTAACCTACTCGTCAGAAAGGCGGTATCCCTTACATCTATGTAGGAGCTCATCCTACATCAGAATGGCCAACACTCACATCTGACCTACTCGTCAGAAAGGTGATAGCCTTTACATCTATGTAGCAGCTCATCCTACATCAGAATGGATAGCACTCACATCTAACCTACTCATCAGAAAGGCGTGCACTCACATCTGACCTGGTCGGAACCAAATCCTACACCCTTATCAGAATGGCCCCCAGTTCCAGACTGAGCTACCTGGTAATGGACCAGGTGCCTCCACTCTCTCAGAGAGTGGCAGTAGCCCTTACATCTAACCTACTCATCAGAATGGCCAACACTCACATCTAACATGGGAGGAACCTAATCCTTTAGCCATGAAATAATGGCTCAGCCCTTATATCTGACCTACTCATCAAAATGGCTCTTTCAGTCTTAGACTAAGCATTCCTAGTAGCTGACCAAGTACCTCCATTCCCAGAATGGCAATCAGCACTCATATCTGACATGGAACCAACCAAATACTCTCACCATGACAGAATGGCTCAGCCCTTACATCTAACCTGCTCATCAAAATAGCTATGGGACTCATCACTTTTCCTTGGAGGAAACCTCTATCTATAGAACACCGAGCTTCTCCTTGAAGTACTCAAACTTCACCCTAGCCAATGGCTTCATCAACACATCAACTATCTATTCCTCCATCGCAACATACTACAGCTTCACTGCTCCCCTCTGCACCATATCCCTGATATAGTGATACGTGATCTCGATATGCTTTGACATGTAATCGAACACTGGATTCTCTGACAACTTCACACAACTCTGGTTGTCACATTGTATATAAGTAGCATCCATTTGGAGATCAAATAAATCAAACAGTAGCTTTTGCAGCCATACTGCCTCACAACTAATTGAACAAGTTGCGACATACTCTACTTCAGCTATACTCAGTGCCACACAGGATTTCTTCCTGCTAAACCAGTAGATCACACCTGATCCCATACTGAAGCAACACTCTAAAGTGCTCTTCCTATTGATGGCACTGCCTACCCAATCTGAATCAACATAACCATCCAGGTTAATCTTCTGATTCACATCGTACTTGAGACCATAATCAATTGTACCCCTCAGGTACCTCAGAATATGCTTTGCAGCAATCCAGTAAACATTTCTTGAATCTGTCAAGAACTGGCTCAAGGTGTTCATAGCAAAGCAAATGTCTAGTCTCGTGTTCATCAGGTACATCAAGGACCCAATCATCTAATGATACATTGTAGCATCAACCAACTCTAATGAAGCATCACTCAATAGATTGAGGTTCGATGCCATAGGTGTGGCCATAGCCTTGCAGTCCATCATCCCAAACCTCTTCAGGATCTCTACTGCATACTTCCCTTGTCCAAGGAATATTCCATCTGCACTCTGCCACACCTCCATACCTAGAAAATAATGCATCATACCCAAGTCCTTCATCTCAAACTCGGCAGCAAGCTTTCTCTTCGAAACAGCAATCAACCCATCCATACCTATCACAAATACATAATCTACATATAGTAGAATCATCACTGGGTTGCCATCTTCAACCTTGTAGTAAAGGTTGGAATCTGCTTTACTCTTGGTAAAGCCCAAACTGGATAGAAAGCTATCAATTCTGTCGTACCATGTCCTAGGTGCCTGTTTCAAACCGTACAGGGATTTCTTCAATCTGCACACATGAGACTCCCTATCATTTGTCTCAAAACCGAGTGGTTGTTCTACATACACTTCCTCTTCTACTACACCATTCAAGAAATTAGTCTTGACATCCATTTGGTGTATCTTCTGTTTCATCACTGCAGCCAGAGAAAGTACTGATCTGATGGAAGTGTACCTGGCTATAGGTGCAAAGGTTTCTTCATAATCTATTCCCTCTTTCTGAGAGAAACCCCGAGCCACAAATCTTGCCTTATATTTTTCAATGCTACCATCTACAGCATGCTTGATCTTGTAGATCCATTTGGAAGTTACAACTGACTTCCCTTTTGGTCTTGGGACAACATCCCAAACATCATTCTTCATGATCGATTGATATTCTTCAATCATAGCATCCTTCCATTCTTTCCATTTTACCGCTTCTTCGTAACTGGAAGGTTCTTTATCAATGAAATCACATAGTAATGCTACATACCCAGAGTAGGATCTGGTCCTCTTTCTTTCTCTATGATTCTCTTCTAGAGCCCCATATCTTTCTGCACCTTGAATAAGTTCTCGTACCCAAGCAGGTTTCCTTTTATGAGGATTCTTGTCCAGAGGTGGATCTACAGGTCTTTGTTGTTCTTCAAATTCTCGATCTTCTTCTTGATCTTCTTCGTTCATGGTTGTATCATGAACTCTGGGTGCTTATCCTTCTTTGGATTCTTCAGTAGGTTTCTTTCTGGATTTGTTGTAAGTTGTGTCTTCATCAAATGTCACATCCCTGCAGATGTCAATATTCTTGAATCCTAGGAAGTATATTCTGTAAGCCTTCGAGCATTCAGAGTATCCCACAAATATACCCTTCTTTCCTGAAGGATCTAATTTAGTCCTATTCTCCTTTGGAATGTGTATGTACACTAGACAGCTGAATATTTTGAGATGGCTAACTTCTGGTTTCTTGCCAGATAAGACTTCTTTAAGAGTCTTGTTCTCAAGTACTTTATGTGGAGTACGGTTCTGTACATACACCGTTGTTCGAGTTGCTTCCAGCTAAATATGCATAGGAAGTTCTTGATCATGAAGCATTACTCTTGCAATTTCCATGATAGTTCTATTCTTCCTTTCTACAATCCCATTATGTTGTGGATTATAAGGGGTGGACAACTCCCTCTTAATCCCTGATTCTTTGCATAGCTCTTTGAATTCATTTGAAGTGAATTCTCCACCATTATCTGATTGAAAAGTCTTGATCTTCTTTTCAGTGTGATTCTCGATCAAGGCTTTGAATTCCTTGAACTTGCTGAATAATTCATCTTTGTTCTTCATGAAGTAAACCCATGTCTTCCTGGAAAATTCATCAATAAAGGAAACATAATATGTATACCCACTTAGTGAGTTTGATTACATAGGTCCGCATACATCGGAGTGGAAGATTTCCAAGATTCCCTTTTCTTTGCTTTCGCTGCTTGGAAATGTCTTCTTTGTATTCTTTCCGTTCGCACATCCCTCGCAAACCCCATCCTGTTTTGCTTAGATTTCTGGAAGACCTTCAATAGCTTGTCTTGCAATAGGTAGTGCTCTGTAATGCACATGTGCAAGCCTTCTATGCCAAAGTTCACTTGGCTCTACTGTGTCATGGACCAAGGCTTTTTCTAGATGACCCTTTAATTTGTACGATCCTCCTTCTTTTTCTCCAATCACCACCACATCATTGATAGTCTTTCCTTTTGGCCACATGATGACTTAACCATCTATGAATGCAACCCGCATTCCTTTTGCATCTAATGCCAATATGAAGAGGAAGTTCTTCTTGATTCCTAGCACAAACAATACTTCCTTCATTGTTAGAGACATTCTAGAGTCTAGTTTATAGGAAGATTCCCCACTACCTTTTATTGGATATTGGTAGTCATCTCCTAGCTTTACCTTGTGAGTTGATTCATGTTCTGACAGTCTCACAAAGGATTCCTTGAATCCTGTCATATGTTTGGAATCCTCGCTATCTATGAGCCAATCATTGCTTCCATGAGTAATGTTTTCTATGAGAGTGGAAATCAAAACATATTCATCCTCACTTGAAGAATCTTCACTTTCATATCTGGTTCTTTTCTTGGATGGTTCATCATCCTCGACAGCATGAGCATGATGTCTTCTTTTGTTGCTCCTTTTTATTAGTTTTTGTTTCTTAAGACAATTCTTTGCATAATGTCTTACTTCATCACATGTATAACATATGACTCTAGACAAATATTTTCTAGTGTTATCTTTGTGATAGTGCTTACCTCTAGGGTGATGATATCTTCTTTTGGTTGACTTGGAGTGTACTGTGAGAGCTTGATCTTCACTTCCCATCTTTTCTTCTCGAGCTACTATCCGAGCTTCTTCTTGAGAAAATTCTTCCCATAGTCTACTAAACTTAACTAACTTCTTTCTAGCACAGATTCCTTGGACGAAAGAATCCCATGACCTAGGGAGGCCATTCAAGGTAGTCATCACAATCTCTGCATTTTCCACTTCTTCATCTACTGCTTCTAGTTTCTCCTTGATCTAAGAAACTCTTGTGAAGTAAGACAGGATTGTTTGTGCATTATGAATCTTCACATTCTTCAGTTGGTTTCTCAAAGTCATCTTCCGGTTTATGTTCTTCCCTTCAAACAATTTGGTTAGGGCATCAAACATAGCTTTAGGTGTCTTTAGGGAGGACACATGTGGTATGAGATGATCCTTGATAGAATCAGCAATGATTCTCTTTTCCATAACCAACTTCTTCTTAAGAAAGACCTTAGCCTCATCTCCCTTTGGAACTGGAACCTCCTCATGGATGTAGAAGTCTAACTCATTCTCTTCCAGGACCAGGCAGATCTTATACTTACAAGCTCGAAAGTTCTTAGCTCCCTAAATATTTTCATCAAGCTTGGTATGATTGAGACATCTTAACTAAGAACCTCAAATGGAAATACAAAAGATTTTAGATCTTACTAGGTCAAGATGTCGAATCTGAATTTTGAGTTGAAATCCTGCAGAGCTGGTTCAAGAGCAAATTAGGGTTTTTATTTTTCGTAGTTCTGTCCAACCAAATGCTTTGAAATTTATCTGTAACTTTGATTTTGGGGAGGATATCAATCCAAGCCTGGGCTCACTGAAAATTTCTGCTTCTGTGAAAAGCCATAATTTTCGGCAGTAGTGTCACGTCCAAAACTGAAAAACCTCAAAATTGGATTCTGGTTTGACAGAAAGATGCGCCCTAAGGAGGATATTTATTCCACCTTACTTTTGCTGAAAATCTATGGAGAGAGATCCAAAAAGTACGAAGCCCTAGTTCCTGCAGCTGCACAGTGTCTTTTTCTTAGGTTAGCTCTGATACCATGTTAGTTTTTCAACATTCAAGATAGCATTATGTTAGGATCTTCAACTGAGAGAAAAACAAGTACAAAAATCAAACATAAGAGACAATGAACACCGTGTTTTTCCTCAGAGAAACCATAAATGGAGAAAACCCCACAACTTCCTCAGAGATAGAATTAGCACAAAAGGTAAAACCACAAAATAGTAAGATGCTCTCCTGATAGTAGTAACGTTCTTCTTGTCTAGCCCCAGTGTCTTCTCGTTCCTCAACTATGCGCTACACTTAAGTGTGTTTGTGATGTGTACTAAATAGAGAGTCCAGCTCTCTATTTATACTAATCCCAGCATGACTAAAACCCTACTAGGGATGACCTCTCCTAGAAGAGTCTAATAACCCTAGTGCCCCGGAACTGCGGGGACTTTAACCCTTAGACAATAGGATGGTTACCCACAATGACTTGACATGACTTGTTTACATTATTGATTCTCCCGATCAGAACATCGGGGCATGACATAACATGATAACATCCCGAAATAAACATTGAGATACAATAGATAAGAAATACAAGTGAATACATTCTGAAGTTACAATTACGTCAACAGAGGTTTCTCATGAGGATAAGAAAATTATAGTTAGGCCTTGAGGAAAATCATATTCAAACCTACCAGGTCCATCTGGAATCTCATGGGGGAAGCACACTGGAAATAGAAATAATAAAGGACAAGAAACAACACCACCAACACCAACACCACATGAGGAGGATGAAGACTCAAAAACTAGGAATATGTTTCCACCATACATCCCACCAAGATGCTCTGATGCGCTAAATATTAGAGTCCCAAAGAAGTCATTGTACATGTTTATAGCTCCCACGATTCCAGGAGTTAAGGTGTTGCAAAATATTCTGCCGAACCCACAAAAGGTTTCCTTCACTGTTGGCCACTTTTCCCCACTCGCGCGACCCAGGTTCTGTGCAGCCTATCAATCCAACAAATACCCGAGATACCAGCCTGACAGAGCAAGCCCCATCGGCAACACCTGTGAATCAGGTGCAGTCTCACCCGAGATATCTCATAAATGGGTAACCATCGGAACCATGTTTCTACGATTGTCGAGGGATTATAGTCCCTTGGCTCTCAGCCAAGGAGCTCAATGAAGGCAACAGGTTGGCTGGAAAGAGGAGTCAGTCTTGCACGACCAAGCACAACCATATGTCATCGCACGTGAATTGGCCTTCCTTTCCACCTTGAAGTTGGTGCAACTTGTGCGACGCAACTGAATCATATCAATCGGACCCACAACTTAGTTTTTGACTCAAGACAGAAGCATACAAGCCAACATATACATGTTCGATTCAATGATTCCTTTCTAAGCATTCATCTATTGGTTACAGAATAGCATTAGAGACTTAAACATCGTTTAACATTATTTATTAAGAAAATAACAACCATTCATATAAACATTCACCACATCAATCATTCATTTGAACACAAGAGATAACGTGGAAACCCATATGGGAAAAATCAACAAGGTGCTCTTCATATGGCATGAGAAAAGATATAGCACCTTGCAGTCTGCGGGATGCTAACTGATATTAAGATATGTCTTTAAGCTCAAATTTATGGTTCTCATGCTCTCAGTCTTATTTCTCGTAAACTACTGCTATCACCTACAGATCCGCACACCTCCTGGATCGGCATTCCTAGCATCTCCACCACTCTAGCAGAGCTCGCCTATTATACTAATTATGAATGTCTCCTACAGATTCCTGACTACTCCCTTCTTCAGATATAATCTCTGCACTGTATAACGATCTCAATCATCAAACCTACTTTTGAATTATGACTAACAAAAAGAAACCTTCTAACTATTGAATCTCTCCTATTTATATTATTTTACATTTCCACGCAGGGTCGACTGCTTACAGGAAGTCTATTAACTATCACCATCAGCCACCTTTGGGCTACAGCTGCGATGATCATGAATTGACATGAGGCACTAACAGCCTTACTTACAGCGTGCTTCCACTCATGTGGAATCCAACAACTTAAGTTTACTTCCACCCCCACAACTGCCCTATCTCTTGTTAGTCGTTTATCATTTGCGTGCTTCTGCGCTTGCCCTTCCCTCGTCGTACACCTCTCTATTCTTCCTACACAATTCCTTTGCGTCCTTTGCGATATTCATTTATTTTACTTGTGCATGCAGTGCATCATTTCTAGTTCTACACACGCGCTTCTTCCCTCTGCTCCTTTCTTGGGTCAACAGGCCCCCAAAACTCACTTGTGGCTCATCCCGAGCCACTAAGCAAGGGAAATATGAAAGTCACGACCAGCACTGCATCTTTTGCCAAATTTTCTTCCTCTTTTTTTTTTAGCTCAACCTTGGGCTTATACAACTTCCTCTTCAGCCTGTTCTAATAATTCTATGCCCACAGGTTAGTCCTGCTCCTGGTTCGGGCCTTCTTGATGGTGCTCCTCTTGTTCTGCTTCATCTTCCTGCTCGCCTTTATCTTTGTGTTGCTCTTATTCTCTTGTTTCTTCTCTTTGTTCTTCTGCACTCACCACCATGGTTATATCTTTCTCCGCAAGCTATTCTATACTTCCAACTTTTTGCTAGAATTGGGCCAGAATAGGAGTAAGCCATTCTATCTCCTAGCAAGATTCATCTGCCTATTTCTTGAGTTCCTGCACTCTGTCACTGGTAGGGTGCTCTAATGACGTACTAGCCAGTGCGTGAGTGAACTCATGGATTCACTGTTGGATCAGATGAATTAACTCTATTACCCTTTCAGCTTCGGCCTGCTGCTTAGTTGTTTCCTTGTTGCGCATGCTTTCCTGGCTGCGCAGGGCTCTTTCCTTATCGAGGAGCTACTTAATCTCAGTGCCCCTAGTGATTTTCTCCTTCATTAGCAGCTTCTTAATATCGACCTTCATTTCCAATATTTGTAAGTCTGCTTGTCATGCTTGCTTGGCAAGTTGTTCTGCAGTCTCATCATCAATGAGTTGTTCCCATGTTGCAGCAACTGCTTCCATTGCTTCTGCACAAATTTTTTTGGCTTCCCTAAGCTGAGAAACAACTTAAGTTGCCAAATGTTGCCTTTGTTGCAGCACTTCAGGGGGCATGCCAGGCTGCAGGTTGGTTTTCATCTCCTGGATCTATTTCTGGAGGTTTGAAACTAGCTTGGATAGCCATCTTAATTGATGCACAGGTTTTTCCATAGTCTCTTCCTCCTTATCTAATATCTGAGCAGTTACCTCCTTAATTGCTTGATCCAACAAATCTTGACTTTGTGCTTGAGTTTCCAGGTCTGCCCACTGGCAGTTGATAACTTGTTTTTGCTCCCTTGATTTTTTGGATACCTTAGCTTCTTGATATGCAATTGCATTTTCTTGGATTCTAATTTATGTGGCAGCGGCCTACTGAAAGAGTATATCTGTGGCAAGGTTAACTTTGAAAATTTTTAAATTAATGTGTCCAAGTTATGGAGACTTACCTCGTTTTCATCGCCTTCTGTAGACAATGCCTTCACAGTCATTTCTATTCTTAGGGGCGAGAGAATTATTGGCGTCTCTAAGGCATATTCCTAGCTTACACCATAGGTTTCAGCATGCATGGTGTCTCGTACTTCTGTGACAGTCTGTGCCAGTTGGTTAACTTTTGTAGTGATGCCTACCATCCAATTGGTTTGTCTAGCCACGATATTTCCCAAAGTTTTTTCGGTTACTTCGGCAACTACGTCACGAATAAGGGTCAGGTCCTCATCTACTATGCCCATGACTTGGGGCCAATTAACCTTCTCCTTCTTGCTATGTGGGAAGCTCAATGTGTCCTCATCTTCCTCCTCCTACATGGGTTGCTTTCCCTTCCTTTTTCTGGCTCGCTCGGCGCTTAGCTCCTCATTAGTAGCGAGGTCTTTGGGGTCAAAATTGGGTGGGTCTCAATCTTCTTCTACTTCGTCATCTTGGGAGCCATCCTAATGCTCTTGTGTACTAGTATTGGCGCAGTCTTGGTTTGGGTTCTCTTATGGATCCCCCTGTTGCACTTGTTGTCCTGTAGGCACCTGCTTATGATGGTTAAGCCATTCCTTAGGCCAATCTTTGATTTCTCACTGGATATCCACATCTTGGAGGATGAATAATGTCATGAGTGCCTACTTCTTGGGTTCCCCACGTGGATGCAGGATGATGTTGTGTGGCACTGCATTGAATTGAATGAACGAATACTTCGTAACCATCGCAGGATTTAGTTGGTACTGCTTGCGCACAATCTATCGGAGCCTTTATCCTTGTAGGAAGAATGTAATTCTGGCATCGGTCTTGCGCTTGTTTTCCTTGTGGTCCCAGAGGTTTTGGTAAGGCCTGTTGAGGAGCTCTACTGGGATATCCATGGTTTGATAATCCAGCGACAGATCCCATACGACATATGAGATTAAAATTAAAAGCCACAAGAATTGAAACTTCATAGTGGGTTGTTCTTGCGCTTCCCCTGCATCGTCCATCAGTTCGTTCAAGAGGAACTAGGACTAGTTAATGTGTACCCATTGCGCATACTTTTCAGAAAGCTCTATTGTTGCGGATGTGCACTCAGCAGGCCTCATCTTGTGTAGGACTTTTCTACACAAAATTTTTGTTGCAGCTCTTACAGCACTATCCTCGATGGAGTTAATGAGGAAACCCTTTCTGCCAGGGAGAAGCTGGTACTTATTCTTCATGTCATTTTTGTCTAGCTTTTCCCCCTCATTCTTGAGAGATCTATTCTTTCTCTCTGCCACGCCATTTTGTTGTGGTGTGTAGGGAGTTGAGTGTTTCATTTGGATGCCACACTCCTCAAAAAGTTGTTGTAGATTATTATTCACATATTCATTTCCATTATCAATCCTAAGGACTTTGATCTTCTTCCCACTCTGATTCTCTACTAGTGCTTTCCAAACTTTGAGTTGCTCAAAAACCTCATATTTCAATTTCAGAAAATACACCCAGCAAAATCGAGAGGAGTCATCAATAAATGTAAGCACATACCTAGATCCACCATATGAGGGAGTGGGTAGTGGACCAATTAGATCAAAATGCACCAACCTAAGTTGTTGTGTTGCTCTACTTGCCTTCCCCTTCTCGTAGCTCTGCTCAGTAAGCTTCCCAATCACACATCCAATACATGCTCCAGTAGATGGCTGAATTTGTGTAAGTGTTGCCGACTTTCACACACCTGGGGGGGAACATGGCAAAAATATTCAAGCCACTCAATGTGTCCTTGGGGGAATGTCTCAAGTCAAGGTTGTCACCTTATTCTTGACTCATCCATTTAGGCTCAACTCCTAACGAAGCCAGGGGGGATAGAACCTATTAAGTTACTAAGGAAAAATTATTTATTATGGTGATGTTAAACTGAATGAGTTACTTATGAGTCTGAAATTTAACCATAAACAACCATAGATGACAAGATAAAAAATGAGCACACGAAAGCACAATGATGAGACAGAATATATATATATATATATATATATAGAAATAAAATAGCTAGTGCCTTAAAATGGAGTCATGAAATAATCAATGTACTTTCATGTGCTTGGAGTGAATGTTTTGCGATTGCCTCTTGGTATGTTTTAAGTTAATGTGAAATATGAGTTGATTAAAATTAGGCGAGGGGGGGAATCCAGATATACCCAAGGGGTACTTGAAGTATGTCCAAAAATAAACCTTCATGGCTACCTGCAAGGAATGTGTGCGCTTAATGGAGTCTCTAATACTATGTTCATAATACCTCGAAGGTGTAACAGAGATCGGCGCCTCGAGGTCACTTTTCTGGAGTTCCCACTTCCTTTGGGTATTTTGCCACCGTTACAGTTTGATCGAGGTGTTGGATTTTCGTCTAATGGTGGTTAATTAGGGAAGGTGAAAGCTAATTAATATAGTCACTCATGTTTATTTTGATGCATCTTGACTTATTGGATGAACTGCAGCCAAGTGCATAGCATAAACACCGGAGTCTTGTCAATTTTAGTGAATTTTAAAAGATGTGTTTTTGTAGAAAGAAAAAACCCTCCAGGAACCTCTTTTGGTCCAAGTGGACCTCAATCGGGGATTCAAGGATGGGATTGATTTTAGAACAATTTCTTACAAAAATTAATGATAAGCAGCAAACTAAAATAAGGAAACCATAGGTTTTTTAATTATTCCTACTACGCATCTCTTTCCCCTTGCGGGTCAATCGGGAAGTCATGGGGTAAGTATTCGAGATACTTTGATACTGTAATATGGAAAATATGATCAATTAATTAAAGCATGTTATTCTTCATGAATGAAAGTAATATAGAGCAAACAAAAATAATACAATGCAAAAATGACAAAAAATGTGCGAATCCCCCTAGGGGGGATGGGGAATGGGCTCTAAAGAGCCTATTCGGAGAAAAAATTTATTATGTTACAATATCAGTAAACTTATATGAATCCTCTTGTTTCTTATACAAGATGAAACCAATATTTTATAAATTTCCCAAAATTAAAATTACAGTCAAAAGGGAGATCCCTAGGGGGATTCAGATGATCCAAAGGCCACTTTCGAACAACATCTTCTCCTCTTTATGTTATTCCTGCTAAAATACAGTGAGATTATTAGAATTAAATATGCCAAAAATCACTTTGAAAGTACCTTTGGGTCAGCCTACTTTAAATAATAATAAAAAACTAAGTTAAAACTAGTTAAAATGAAAAAACAAGGAACCAAGGAAAGTAAGCTTTCCTTGGGATCTTGGTTTTCTGTTTGGGAATACAATGAGATGTGCACTGATTTCTGGATTTTATCTTTTAAAAATAGAAACAGAAATCTAATGCATGCAAACTATGGATTCTCTTTAAATTTCCATGCAAAACGGACGATTTCCCTAAACCATATCTAGAATGCTTAATGAAACTTTTTAGGAATGAGATCTAGATTATGAGCCTTGAAATGATAGATCTGAATAATGACAAATATTTTAAACAAAGTAACCAGGTAAATTTTGGATTTTTAGAAGGAGGAAGAGAGAGAAAGAGTGTTGGAAGCCTTGAAGATCAACCGTGGATCTTTCCGATGGAATGTCGAGGGACTATGCCTTTGAGGAATTTTTGGAGAAAGTGAGGAAGCAAACTAGATCAGCACCCTCTCCAAGATAGGAACCTGCAACTTTAATCCAAAGGCTTTCCAAAATGCTTCTGAGATCCGGTTAATACATAAACAGAGATATAAGAATAGGATGCATATAAACTTATAAAACATGTTGAATCTAGATCTCTAAACATGCATAAAAAGGAAAGAGATAGAGAATAAAATTATTAACAAACTCATTTCCTATCAAGATCATAATAAACTTATTATCAATATTTTAGCACTAGATCCACAAAAAATAAGCAAGTTATGAACATAGATACAGGTTACCTCAGTAAAATATGGAAATGCTCATCCACACACACAATAACATGACACCATCTTGCCTCCAAAGCTTTTCCTTATTCCAAATGAAAAATAGCAACAATACAATAGCAACAGCACCTCAATCCCAGTTCTAACTAGATTGGAAGAGGTAATATATGCTTTATTTATAGAAAAAATAGGAAATCTAGCCTAGGGGGTGCAATTCCCAAGGAGAGAGAGACTGTAGCAGCATTTGGAGTGAATCTGAGCCTAATCTGAGTCTGTATGAGTCTGATCTGAGTCTCACTGAGTGCAATTGTCAATCAAAGAGCTGATCTACCTGACACCTCAACCTGCTGACTGAAGCATCCACCAAAACTCATCCAGATGAGCCCACACATGTGGAGGAGAGAGGGAGGGCACAATTCCCAAGATTGCATGCATTAATGTACTCTCTGTTCAGTCCATATCAGCCCCTTCTGTCAAGGAATGGTTAGATCTAGTCAATCCCAAGCCAATGAGACTGATTTCAGTCAAATCGAAGCAAATTCCAATGATTTAGGATTTTGAATTTTCTCCATTATTTAATTAATTTATCAATTAAATAATTAATATTTGATTTCTAGGGATTTTTTACCTGAGTGATGGACAAATCACTCAAAACTTAGAAAAAAGTGGGTCTATGGGTTTACATGGCGCTCTGAGCTTGAAAATGAGCACTCCCGTGACTGAAACTGATTTCCAAAACCACTTTTATTACAAAACCACATTTTTCAATTAGACTATTAAAAAATAGCCTAAGTTTTGTGGAAAAAATAAAATTAAAAAAAAATTAAAAAATTAAAAACCTAGGGGTACTTAGATATGTTCATATGACTCGACCGTAATTCCTAGCATGTTTATACATTGACACACAAACTCTAATAAGCTCAATAGGCCTAAATGCCAAGCCGACCACCCCAACTTTTGAAGTATTGAGTGAAAAACTCAGTTTTTATCAGTCGTTTATTCAACAACCAATAATAACCAAGGGAAAAAACACCCTGGGCAAATCAAATTGACAAATAGAGTCTAAGAGACTGAGTCTTTTACAGACACTATCATGCTAGAATATTTTATTACAACTCTCTGATGGGGTATGAACATGTGATATAGTACAACAATTGTTGATGTAATTGTAACTTTGGAATGTATTCCCTTGTATTTCTTATCTATTGTAACCCGATGTTCATTCCGGGATGTATTGTAATGCATTTGAGTCATGCCATACCCCGATGTTTATTCCAGGAAGTTTCTATAATGAGAAAGTCATGTCAAGTCATTGTGGGTAACCCTCCTATTGTTCAAGGGTTAAAGTCCCCATAGTTGTCGGGCCCTTGGGTTATTAGACTATCCTAGTGAAGTTGACCCTAGGTGAGTCATTGTCAGTCGGGGCAATAGTCCCCACCATTGTGTAACCCTCCTATTGGTCAAAGGAGGCAAAGTCCCCACAAGTGGTGGGGCACTAGGTTTATTAGACACTCCTAGAGATGTCGGTTCTAGTAAGTAATTGTTAAGTGAGGCCGACATGTTGGAGTGCACTTCAAGTGAATAAAAGAATATAAATAGAGAGTGAGAGCCTCTCTATTTATCACTTGCAGCACTCACTCATTGAGGGCGCTTGAGTAAGAGAGGAGAAGCTCTCTCAGTATGAGAGAGAGAGACTGCTGCTGTCGAGAAATCATCTTATTGTTTTCTGGTTTTACCTTTTGGTGTTGATTCTATCTCTGAGGAAGTTATAGGGTTTTCTCCTTTATGGTTTCCCCAAGGAAAACTCTTTGTGTCTCTTGTCTCTTGTGATGTTCTTATGTTTTATTGCTGTGCTTGTTATTCTCTCAGTGAAAAGATCCTAAGATCATAATGCTAGCTTATATGATGAAAAACTAACATGGTATCAGAGCTAACCTGAGAAGAAGACATTGTGCAGCTACAGAATCTAGGGCTTCTTACTTTTTGGGTCTCTCTCCACAATCTATCAGCAAAAGCATGCTAGGATGACTCTCCATTGAAGGGCGCATCTTTCTGTCGAAGCAGAATTCGATTCCGAGCATTTTCAGTTTTTGATGTGGAAATTAGGGCTTTCTACAAAAGAGAAATTTTTGAGTGAGACCAGCATAGGATATTTCTCCTCATTGAAACTAAAGTTTAGAGACCTGGATCAAGAAATTTGGTTGGGTGAATCTCTGGGAAAGTCAAACCCTAGTTTGACCCCGAGCTAGAAAAAACCTAAATACTAAAACTGATAAGTTTTGGTACAGTCACTATGTTCCAAGGTTGGCGAAGTCTCAGAAGCTGAAAATTGTAGGGGGCGAAGCTAAAATCCTGATGAACATTTTGTCCAAACTTCAGCCTCATATTCGCTATATTCTTGGCGATATGATCCCTCCAAGTTAGGGTTCCAGCCTCTTCCAGAATTAATCCATAAACAGGACACCTGGGGAGAATTGCAATATCTTGGACTAAAGAGGTCCAAATGGAATTCCTAAAGATTTTCCAGAAAGGGGAAGGAATATAATTTCTGTGGTCATAATATCAGACTCAGAAGACAAACCAGTGACACGTGGCATGCCATTCAACTTCGTTGTTCTGAACAGTCCTGTAACATGTTACCTTGGGAAAAGGATCATACATCCCAAATGGTGAAACCATTTCTGATGAAACCTATGGTGTTGGATCAGGGACATGCGAGGTTACCTCAGTGATAAATTTTAAACACAGAGGAGTAGAAAGTTCAGAGATATCAAAGAAACAGTAACAGGAATTTCTACAGAAGAAATTGGAAAATTAGGGCTTCCTATTCCGGGAGCTTCCCTCCACTGTTTTCGTAAAAGGAGTATATTGGACAGCTCCATTTGAAGAGATCTATATTTATATCCAATCAGATATGAAATATTCCAAGTTTTGAAAATTAGGGTTTCTGTGAGAAACCCTAGATCAACCAACTCCAGAACCAGGACGGACTCCTCAAATTGGTAAGATCTAATCCTTTGCTATTTTCATTTGAGGTTCTCATTTCAAAGTGATCTATCACATCAGATTGATGATAATCTTGGTGAAGTTGAAAAATTCCAAGCATGGAAGTATATGATCTCTCTTAATAAAATGAATTGGACACCTACATGAGTAGAGAGGTTCCAGTTTCAGAGGGAGATGAGGCTAGAAGCCTTTCACAAGAAGATCATGGTTGATTCAGTCATGGATCAACTTGTACCACAAGTGTCTTCCCTAAAGACACTGATGAGGTTTGATTCCTTGACCAAGCTATTTGAAGGAAAGAATATACATCAGAAGATGACCTTAAGAAACCAGTTGAATAATGTGAAG
Organism: Pseudotsuga menziesii; assembly: GCA_001517045.1. Classification (NCBI taxonomy): domain Eukaryota; kingdom Viridiplantae; phylum Streptophyta; class Pinopsida; order Pinales; family Pinaceae; genus Pseudotsuga; species Pseudotsuga menziesii. The sequence goes on from LPNX010707388.1 coordinate 55,293, forward strand.
ATCTAGAATGCAGAGACCATGCAGTCATAAGAGTCTCTCAAATCAAGAACAACTTGAAGCGGTAAGACAAGAAGTGAAGAATGCAGAAGTGGTGATGGCCACCTTGAATGGCCTCCCAGGATCATGGGATTCATTCATGTGAGGAATGTGTGCCAGAAGGAAGTGACTACTTTCAGTAGACTCCAAGAAGAAGAAGAAGCTCGACTCATAAGAAGAGAAGAGAAGATGGGAGAAACTAAAGATCAAGCTCTCACCATCCAAAGAAGATCCTTGAATCGATGGGGAATATGAAGATCTCAACTCTTGAATAAATTGTTATCCACCTTATCATTTGGATAAGAAACAATGCTATCATGTATGAAGGAGACGATGAAGTTGAAGGCTCAAGGATTCTACCCACGAAACAAATAAAGATAAGTATTCAATTGTCATTTCATGATATTGTTTTTTTATGCATTTGTTATATTCAGTTGATGTATTATGCATGATAGGATGTTTGCATTAATGATAGTATACTACTAATATGCATGTGATGGGTAAGTAGCTCATGGTGCTATACATCTATCCATTGCTACTTATCTATAATGAAACCTCTTTGTTGACATATTGGATTAGTGCACAAACTCAATGTTGTCCTGGTAGAGATGGAAGGCATCTAGAAAGTTTCAGTGAGATATGGATGAATGTTGTATTGGCTAAAGTAGTTGCATGATCATATATTTATGCATAAGTATTTGCCAGTATGAATATTCCTTATGAAATTAGCTAACCATACAAATGCATTTGACTTGTAGGAAAGATCGCATACATAATCGCCTGCAAGCAAAGAAGGATGAAACTTGTTCCGAAGAACAAGTGATGACAGTTCAAGATGAAGAATAGTATGATGAATGTAGCAACATCATTGATGCAGAATCTTCCAACTATGAAGAAGTAACCAAGAAGAACAGTTCAAGAAGAATGATGTCGAGGATGTAGTATCAAGACCTGAAGAGAAGTTCATAGTTCCATCATGCAGTAGATGGAAACATCATGGAATACAAAGCAAGATTCATAGCACAAGGCTTCTCACGAAAAGAAGGCCTAGACTACAAAGATACATTTGCAGCCAGTAAGAACTTAAACACATACATGATGAGCCTGATGAAGATCTTAACCTTTGCTAAAAGGTTGAAGATGCAAGTCTATAGACTAGATGGTCACATAAGAATATTAGTAGCATAGGAAGCTACTTTTCACTCCGGTACGGAATGTTTTCAGTGCATAGAGCACAGAAGAAAGAGGGAGTATGATGCTTCCCTTCAGAGGGAGTGACTACAAAATATCTTGAGGTTCGACATGGTATGACAAGATGGGTAGATTACTAATGATTCTAGGCTTTACTGAGAGTAAAGTGGATTCCAACCTTTTCTTCAAGGTTGAAGGCGGAAGACCAGTGATGCTCTTGTTATGTGTCGATGCATTATTTTCTTGGCATGGAGGTGTGGACAAGGGAAGTATGTAGTAGAGATCCTGAATAGGTTCAAGATGATGAACTACATGACCACACCTATGGCATCGAACATGAAGCTATTGAGTGATGCTTCATCAGAGACGGTTGATGCTACGATGTATCGTCAGATGATTGGGTCCTTGATGTACCTAAGACTAGATATTTGCTTTGCTGTGAACATATTGAGACAAGTTCACCTGATGGTTGCAAAGCATGCAGGGGTACAGTTGATTGTGGGCTAAAGTATGATGTGAATCAAAATATTAACCTAGAAGATTATGTTAATTCAAATTCGGCAGGCAGTTCCATCGACAGGAAGAGTACTTTAGGATGTTGCTTCAGTATGGGATCAGGTGTGATCTCTTGGTTTAGCAGGAAGCAATCCTATGTGACACTGAGTATAGCTGAAGCAAAGTACGTCACAGCTTCTTCAGCTAGTTGTGAGGAAGTATGGCTACGGAAGCTACTGTCTGATTTATTTGATCTCCAGTTGGATGCTACTTGTATACATTGTGACAACCAAAGTTGCGTGAAGTTGTCAGAGAATCCAGTGTTCCATGACAATTCGAAGCATATCAAGATCAAGTATCACTATATCAGGGATATGGTGCAGAGAGGAGCAGTGAAGCTCCAGTATGTTGCGACGAAGGAACAGATAGCTGATGTATTGACGAAGCCATTGTTCGTGTACTTCAGGGAGAAGCTTGGTGTTCTCCAGATTGAGGGTTCCTCCAAAGGGAAAGGGATGGGTTCCAAATCCATTCTGATGAGAAGGTCAGATGTAAGGGCTAAGCCATTCTGTCATGGTGAGAGGATTCAGTTCCTTCCATGTCAGATATGAGTGCTAAGGATCCCATAGCCATTCTAACAAGTAGGTCAGATATAAGGGTTGAGTCATTCTATCATGGTGAGAGGATTTGGTTCCTTCCATGTCAGATATAAGTGTTGATTGCCATTCTAGGAATGGAGGTACCGAGTCAGTTACCAGGAACACTTATTCAAGGACTGAGAGAGCCATTTTGATGAGTAGTTCAGATGTAAGGGCTGAACCATTCTGTCATGGCTAAAGGATTAGGTTCCTCCCATGTCAGGTGTGAGTGTTGGCCATTCTGTCTAGTAGGACAGATGTAAGGGAAAATGCCACTCTCCAAGAGAGTGGAGGCACCTGGTCAGTTACTAGGTAGCTCAGTCTGGGACTGGGGGCCATTCTGATGAGGGTGTAGGATTCAGTTCCTTCCATTTTAGATGTGAGTGCATACCCTTCTGATGAGTAGGTCAGATGTAAGTGCAGAAATCTTTCATCATTGTGAGCAGGATGTGTTCCCACCTGGATGAGAGTCTTTCATCATTGTGAGCGGATGTGGTTCCAGCCTGGGTGAAAAGAACATATTTCTTTCATCATTGTGAGCGGATGTGGTTCCGGCCTGGATGAAAGTGAGAAAATCTTCCATCATTGTGAGTGGATGTGGTTCCAGCTTGGGTGAAAATAATAGAGTTCTTTCATCATTGTGAGCGGATGTAGTTCCAGCCTTGATGGAAGTGCAGAACTCCTCCTTCATTGTGAGCAGGATGTGTTCCAGCCTGGATGGATGTGAGTACTGTGCCCTTCTAACGAGTAGGTCAGATGTAAGAGCAAAGCCATTTCACAGATGGTAGTGGATGTGCCTACCATGCTGGTGAATGTGAGTGCTAGGCCTTTCTGATGTGATTGTAGTTTACTACATGATCAGATGTAAGTGCTGGGCATGCCTTTCTGACGAGTAGGTCAGATATAAGTGTTGGGCAAAGACCTACCTGATGGCTAGGCCTACAACCAGCATGAAAGAAGGCTGGCTCTGTAGAACTTCCTATGACGAGATAGTACACACATGATGATGACCAGATGAGATCCAGATCGAGATATGATCCAGATCCAGTTATGATGACTCCAAGAGATCCAGATCGAGTGATGATCTAGATCCACAAGTGATGATCCAGATCCAGATCCAGTTCGAGTGATGATCTAGATCCAGCAGTGATGATCTAGATTGAGTGATGATCTAGATCCAACAATGATGATCTAGATCGAGAGATGATCCAGATCAAGTGATGATCTAAATCCAGTAGTGATGATCCAGTTCGAGTGATGATCTAGATCCAGTGGTGATGTTCCAGATCGAGTATGATCCAGTGACGATGTTCCAGATCGAGTATGATCCAGTGACAATATTCCAGATCGAGTATGATCCAGTAACGATGTTCCAGATCGAGTATGATCCAGTGACGATGATCTAGATCGAGTGATGATTTAGATCCAGATGAAAGATGACTTGAAGATGACAAGGACTTGATGATGACCTCGATGATATAGAGAAGAAGACTTGTGCTAACAAATTGTGTCGATAGAATACCTTCCTAGTTAAGAGGGAGTGTTGATGTAATTGTAACTTCGGAATGTATTCCCTTGTATTTCTTATCTATTGTAACCCGATGTTCATTCCCAGATGTATTGTAATGTATTTGATTCATGTCATACCCCGATGTTTATTCAAATAAGTTTCTATAATGAGAAATTCATGTCAAGTCATTGTGGGTAACCCTCCTATTGGTCAAGGGTTAAAGTCCCCATAGTTGTGGGGCCCTTGGGTTATTAGACTATCCTAGTGAATTCGAACCTAGGTGAGTCATTGTAAGTTGGGGAAATAGTCCCCACCATTGTGTTACCCTCCTATTGGTCAGAGGAGGAAAAGTCTCCACAAGTGGTGGGGCACAAGGGTTATTAGACACTCCTAGAGATGTCGGCTCTAGTAAGTAATTGTTAAGTGAGGGCGACATGTTGGAGTGCACTTCAAGTGAATGGAAGAATATAAATAGAGAGTGAGAGCCTCTCTATTTATGACTTGCAACACTCACTCATTGAGGGCGCATGATTGAGAGAGGAGAAGCTCTCTCAGTATGAGATAGAGAGACTGCTCCTGTCGAGAGATCATCTTATTGTTTTCTAGTTTTACCTTTTGGTGCTGATTCGATCTCTAAGGAAGTTGCGGGGTTTTTTCCTTTATGGTTTCCCCGAGGAAAACTCTTTGTGTCTCTTGTCTCTTGTGATGTGCTTATGTTTTATTGTTTTTCTTGTTATTCTCTCAGTGAAAATATCCTAAGATCATAATGCTAGCTTATATGATGAAAAACTAACAACAATCACTTTCCAAAAGCAATTTTGAAGGTCTTCTGAAGTCCGAACAAATCATCTTTGTCTGGTTCACCAGGCTCACTTGATGAAAACCACTAAGTACAACTTAGGTGGTAACACGAATACCTTCCACCATTCCTTATTTGTGCAATGTTTGGAGATATCTATAATTCATGTGGGCAAACCTCTCATGCCATAGTTTGGAAACTTCATTGGCATGTGAGTGAAGTTCTTGATCATTGGAAGTAGGGAGGAAATTAGAGAATTTTTACATTCTCTCATGATGATCAGCATACCCAACTGCAACAACTTAGTCTGTTTAGATTTCAGAAATCTCTACAGAGTCGGGAGTAAAGATTACTCTCTTTGGCTCTCCTATATGGATCATCTGGTAGACTGGCAGCAAATTTGCTGCAAGTTCTAGTACATATAGTACATCATTGAAAAACCAATAGTCTAAATCAATTCTCCCAATCCCTTTGGTCTAGAGTTCAGAATCATCTCCCATTCGAACTGCTGGGCGAGCATTCAAACTCATGGAGGATAAGAATTCTCTCTTGGATACCATATGCCTGGAAGCACTTGAATCAATAATAAAGGATGAGGAATTAGAAGTAGCTGCCACCAAATCATGACATTTCTCCTTGCTTTCACTTGAACTAGAGTTGTGTTATAGCAGATTTCACCACTCTAGGTGAATCACACTTTGTATGGCCTTCCCCTGTCCCGCTACAGACTCTTTAGACCCCATGGACCATATTTTATCCTTTGATGTTTCCTTGATCATCCCTAAAAACTATATAAAAGATGATATACGCGGATTTTTCCCCAATAACCACGTACATACGCGGGTTTGACTCCTATAACCGTGTACATCGGGATGTGTGCATATTCCAAATCCTTTTGGAGTTTTCCTTGACATGGATCGGACTCATTTGACTCCTGGCCTTCCATATGCCTTGAGATCGCTCGGATTCGACCCTTCTTTATCCCTTGTGAAGCTATATAAGGAACCCCTTGGTACATTGAAGGCATATAGAGAGATTGAAAGCAAAAAAACTATAGTCCATTGTTGCCGGAATTTATGCTTGAGTCTGCATCCCTTTGTCCCTTTGGAGCACTTTTGTGTTCTTCCCAAGCTTGCCTTTTGCTAGTGAGATTGCTATCGTGAGATGGAGGATTGAGGTGGTGGAGGCCCAAGTGGGGGATTCAGTTTCTCCGATTCGCAGACGTGCCATCAGTGGTTGTATCTATCTTGTAATCTCTAATTTATATTAATAAGAACTATATTTTCCTATCCAATGATGTGTATTTGATTGAATATTGTATCCATTGGAATATGTCAAATGCTTTTACATTATTGATTATATATGCTAGAATAGATCTAACACCATGATATATAGTATGCTTGTATTGTTTACTTGTTGTTGAGGAAGTATTATATCAATTCAAGCTGAAGATTGGAAAGCTCAACGGGGATCTACTTCAACCGTCCGGAATAAGGTACGAGGTCTGATCCTTTAGTGTTAGACATTTTATTTCTATTGCATATTGGGAAAGATTGATTTCTGGAGTCAAAGCTGTCTGTTGTGGTACCCCAAGCCATAGGAATTTCTCTCTGTAACAGAATTGGTGACTCCACTGGGGAGTTCCTAGTAGTTGTCCTTTGCGGGTGATTTTCTCGGCATTCAATGTATTTGAATTGCTCTTTCTCTCTTGTTTCTGTGTCGGGTCTAGGGGCATGTATGCCTGGTAGAGTTTGATTGGAGTGAAGTTTGTCTCAGCCTATCTGTTTGCCTTGTCTTTATGCACCTTTTCTTCTTGTACACGGGTTTTTGATTTACAGTCGTATATACACGCGGTTTCCTCTGGGATTTCTACGTATACACACGGGTTTGCTGCGAACAGTCGCGTATATCGTGGATTTTTCCCTTTTTGTGGAAGTTAATGGGTTGTTGGGTGAATTTTGTTAGTTGCTGAGTCTCCTTTGGCACTTCCTGAGTCTGTTTTGACCTCTGGTTCTGACTGGAAACGTTTTTTTTAGCCTAATTTTTTTATTTTAGGAAAGTTCTTGTCATGGCATTTTCGATTTTTTGTTTGAGATTAGTGCATTAGAGTTCTTGTACCTTAGTTCTTTGCTTGGATGTTGTCTATGTGTGCTTCCAGAGTCTGGGGGTGGTAGAATCATTCTTTTTCTTTTTGCATCTCTTATATTTTCAAAAAATCCAAAAACATTTGCTTATCATAATGCATTCCATTTTGTACTTGGCATTGTACTTGCACTAGATCTAGATTTGCTTTGGAGTACTAGTTAGGAATTCATATAGGGAAATTTGCATTCATCATTTGAAGAAGAATTGTGCATTTCAGATAGTAGCATACCCTGTTTACATGGACACAATGCATTTGCATTGATTGTTACGGTGTGCATTTTACTTCATGTTGCGTCATAACACCACTAGTTGCACGACCATATCCTATTTTTGAGTAATAAAGCCAACTAAAATCAACGCTAATTAAAATGAATTACACTCTTTTCTTTTCTAGGGTGCACCAACAAGCTTAGGTTTTAGGATCTTGGAATAGTTCATTGTAAGTCAATTCTCCAAGATCACTAAACAACAACATCTAGGTGTCTGTCCAAGGAGTGTGTGAAATCCTTGGTATAACCATCGTTCTCAGGATCCTCCTCTCAAATGGGAGTTAAGCACAAGGCAGTGTGAGCGTTTATTGATTGGGATGACCCCTAGTCATAACTGAGTAGCACCGGAGATATTTCCAGGATTGTATTCGTATCTAGGGGCTCTTTCGAGAGTTTCGGGCTTTGCTACCGTGCCCATACGGTCAATCCCGCCTGCGATTGTCCACCTGAGATTTTATTATATTGAGGTGACCTTAGTGACCTTACCTAGGATATTGATGGGGTACTTGTAGAGGTTATTCTGCAGGTGTCCCGGCCAGGTTGGGGTCGGACAGCACAGTCGCTATACGTGTTGAAGCTGAGGGCCACAATAATTGGTTACGTACCTCTGCTTCTTGTGTATGGGAGTCTCAGGCCTCTCCTAGGCGAGACATACCTACTTCATTCAGGAGCTCACTTATCCAGCCCTTGTTTGCTTGCATTTGGCTTTAGATTTTATTAGTGATTGCTCTGTGCATGCTAGTTGGCCTAGGGTTTACGTAAATAGAGAGTCTTTGCTTTTTTTTGAGTCATTGTGGATTTGAGTGCAGTTCTGCACTGTTCTCGTCAGTTAGTAGGAATTTCTCCTTCCACTTCTCCTCCTCCTTTGGGAGAGGGGCCTAGACTATCCAGGCAGACTATGTCACACACTAATTCACACACCAAGGAGGATCATTCAGAGAATATTCCTGAGCCACCTCCTCCCGTTCGTATTGACGATGGGGAACTTACTCCTACATACGATCCTTCACCTGACCTAGCTAAGTTTGGTCCTATGACTTCCCAGATAGGATCTTTGCATGATAGACCTACTCACCCTATGGCTGATTCCCCGTTGACACGTTACCGGTATGGAATGTCGGAAGATGCCGAGACTCACTTTGACCCTGCCAGTACTAGCTAAGGTAGTTATGCTACAACTAGTTTTCCTATGCACGATTTGACATTTCATGTCAAATCAAACTTTGAGCCTAGCACTATGCCTAGGGGAAATCCCATTCCTTACCTTGCGGAGAGGTTTGGGAGTACTAGTCACATTGCACCTTCCATCCCAGTGGTGGAAGCTACATCTCATCCCCCTCCTAGGTCTAGGGTTAGTGATCCGATTAGGATACCAGGTCCGAGATGGGTGACGATAGGCGGTACTACATATCTTATTACTCAGATTCCTTCATCCTCGATCCTGAGTTCTTCAAATGTACATCCTCCACCTTATCCACATGGTCCTTCGAGCCGATATATGGCTACAAGTTAGATTCATACTGCGGTTACTAGGCCGATTATGTCTCAAGTTCATATACCACCCGCTGCTTCAGGAGGCTATAGTGGTCAGCTTGTTATGTCCGGGGCATATATACCTACTTCTGGTATGTATGTTCCCCCTTCCGAATATTATCTTCCTACCTACAGAGTGTCCCATGGGACATCACATGTGATGACCTATCGACCTTATTACGGTCTGCAGTATGCACAGGTTTCTTCACCTTACGAAGGCGGTTATCAACAACCTGCTTACTCTCCTAATTATGGCTTCATAGCTCCTACTATTCAAGGTTCACCTTAGTATGGTACTTCCATGTCACCTTATACAGGTCAGACAGGAGGAGGACACTATGGCCAAGGCCATGGTGGTGCTCCAACCTATGTGAACCAAGGAGCGGTCCATCGACCTCATCATCCTAGGCTCCCTTTCCTCGCGATGCTTAACCTTCCTAACTTATCGAGACTTACGAATGATCCTGTGGGTCATGACCCGACTTGGCTGGCTGTCCCTACCAAGCTTCCTTCGGACATACCTAAATTTGAAAGAAAACCAGGAGAGGATCCGAGCGAACACGTTACCATGTTTCACCTTTGGTGCTCTTCGAATTCATTACATCAGGACTCAGTCCATTTACGACTATTTCAATGCACCCTCAAAGGACCTACTGCGAAATGGTATATAGAGTTACCAAAGAAAGCTTTTACCTTGTTCGATGATCTTGCAATGACTTTTCTTAATCACTTCCAGCTACCAGTGCGCTACGACGTTGGTACTGAACTCTTGTCGACATTTCGGCAAGATAAATCCACCCATATTTCTGATCATATTCAGGAGTGGCATAGATGGAAGAGATTAATTAAAGCCTTTATACCGCCAGACTTCCCTCTCGAGTGGTTCCTCAAGTCTTTATTGCCATATATCGCGAAGGATGTTTCTACATCCGGAGTGCAGAATGAGGAACAAGCAATCTTTAGGGCGCATGAACTAGACTTGATTTATGCTCAGTCTAGTTTGTTGTATTAGATTATTCCCAATGCTCCTCATTCTAGTTTTGATCCCAAGGTCAAACCTGGACCACATGCCGATGGCATTGTGGGTTGTGCAAGTGAGAAACCTGTAGATTCGGTTGCAAAACAAGTTATTCAATTGTCGCTCAACTAGTCTGCTTCGGGACAAGCCACGGCTTCGTTTCAACCCACCCAAACGACGAGTGTACTTTCTGTGTAATCATTGGACCAAAAGGGTAACCAGCAACCCAGACGGAATAGAAAAAAGGGTAAGAATAATAATCGAAAAGGTGGGAATAGGAATGATAATGCTTCCAATAATGACAAGAACAGTCAGAATGCTTGTGGGGATAAGCAAGTGAAACATAAGGTTAAGTTCCCTCGCAAGCTATGTAAGGATGATCACCTCACTTACTTGTGCCCTAGAATTGATGAAGCTTCGAGACTCTTAGCACAAGGCCCAGCTGTGCTAACGAACCCTTTACCGCATAACCAGAATATGAACTCGAAGTCTCGGGAGCAATCTAGTGAGAATGATCCACCAGAAGCTAATGCTCATGGGTGCATTAACATGGTCCGCATTGCTAAGGTTGTGACTCGTGAAAAAGATTATGGATCATCACAACCAAACCCAGGCAAAGAACCTGATCCACCAGGAACTCCTTTGTGCATTGAGAAACCTGCGGATAAACCTAAGGCTACACCTCGCATTCCTAAGGGGGTACTTAAGCACTCAAGGAATAATCCAAATGCCCAAGCCACCCAAAATTATTCATTTGTCGAGAATTTGGGCCATACTCCTTATGCGATGTCTACATTGGAAGTGCTTCACAGTTGTCCTTCGCAAAGGAAGGCTTCATTTCTGCTCTTGGTGTGAATGGTGATGATTCTTCCTCAGTGATCAAATTTGAAACTGCAGGTCATCACCCTCGCTTTCCCTACTATCTTTCGCTTTTGGTACATGTAGAATGTCTTAATATGATCGTCAAGCGCACTGTGATTGACGAGGGCGCTGCTGCATCTGTGATGTCTTTTTCCTGTTGGAAGGGTCTTGGTTCTCCTGAGTTGTCGAAATTCGTGACTATGTTAACTGCTTTTGATGGGAGATCTTTTAGGCCGCATGGCATCATTCTGTCCCTTAAAGTCTGTTTGGGGGGGAAGACTGTTGCGATAGAGGTTTATGTGGTTGATGCGCCCCTCGACTACAATCTCTTGCTGGGTCAGAACTGGATGTATAGTATGCAAGCCGTTGCTTCTTCCGTGTTTCGTGTTGTATGCTTTCCTCATAATGGGAAGATTGTAACGATTGATCAAATGGAATTCAAGAATTCCCCTGTTACTGCATCTTTGGGAACTTCGATTCCGGTCGTTGAGCACTCTCAGCCGGCAACTGGGAGTGTGGGTGTAGGCATGTATCCATCCCTCATGGGAATCTTTAGTTGTCCTGCATCGATCCTCATGATAGGATCTCATTCTGATAAGGCTTCGACTTCTACGACCTTAGTGTCTTTTCGCACGACTCATATCGGAGATCCTTGGATTCTTCCCACACTGATTATTTCGAGTGAGCCTGTCGAAACCAACGTGCCACTTCTTGCAACCATGATAGCTTATCAAGCCAATCTTATAAATGTTGCAGAGCCTTGTTCTTCCTCTTAGTGGACGGAAGAGGAAGACCCCTATGTATTGCCGGCATGGGCAGTACAGTCTTCACATGCCCATGACTGCCTGGATATGGTGTTCCCTTCAGATGAAGCGATTATTGAGGCTATGTCGGGCGTTGATCCGCCATGGGAGGAACTTCATCATAGATCATATTTCCTTCCACCGCTTGACCGTTTGGAGCATGAGGATTATAGGGAGATTCTTAGTCAGAGAGTTGGTAGTCCCATGATTCCATTAAGCTCTCCTGGTTAGATGGCTGATGGAAACATGGCAAACATATCTTCCAAGATTTCTATCAACATCTCTCGAAATCCTGGCACCATCGAGAATGTCTATATTGGGGCGGATTGTTCTCCGGTTGAAATTCTTGAATATACCGAGCTATTCAAGGAATTCCGTGATATTTTTTCTTGGTCTTATGATGAGATGCCAGGTATTGACCCTAGGATTGTCGAACATGAGATTAAGACTTACCCCAACGCTAAGCCTGTTCGACAATGTTTACGCACCGTGCATCCTAGGAAAGCACCCGCCATTAAGGCAGAGATAGAGAAGCTGTTGAAATTCGGTTTCATCTATCCCATTCCCTTAACGGAGTGGGTTTCAAACCCCGTTCCGGTGGATAAGAAGCAAGGAGCAATCCGAATATGCACTGATTTCTGCGATTTAAATCGTGCCTGTCCTAAGGATAACTTCCCCACACCATTTATAGATCATATTTTGGATGAGTGTGTGGGTAGCGAGGTGTTCTCCTTTATGGATGGCTTTTCTGGGTATAATCAGATCCAGATTAAACCTGAGGAGAAACACAAGATTGCATTTATTTGTCCTTGGGGAACATTTGCATATTGGAAGATGCCTTTCGGCCTTAAAAACGTCGGAGCTACATTTCAGCGGGCAATGACCTTGATTTTCCACGATCTCAAATCTATTATTGAAGTATTTTTGGATGACCTTGCTGCTCATTCTCGTATGAGAATGCGTCATTCCTATCACTTGAGATTGGTTTTTGAAATATGCCAGCACTATTCGGTTCGATTAAATCCTCATAAGTGCATCTTTTGCATAAAATCGGGTCGTTTATTAGGATTCATCGTTTCAAAGGAGGGCATAAGAGTCGATCCATTAAAGGTTGAGGCAATACTTCAGTTGTCTCCCCCGAAGAATATTCGTCATCTTCAGTGTTTGCAAGGTATGGAAAACTTCTTACAAAGATTTGTGGTCAATTTTGCCAATTTGACTAGAGGCTTCATGCGTCTCTTGAAGAAGGATACTCCCTTTGAATGGGATGAGTGAGCCCAGGAGTCCTTTGATGCACTTAAGTGAGCCCTAGCATCGGCCCCGGTGATTAGTCCTCCGGATTATAGCCATGATTTCCTATTATATGTGGCTGCGTCCTTAGAGATGATTGGTATGGTATTGTTTCAGGAGGATGAGGAGCTCCAGGAGCATGTCATATATTATCTGAGCTGAAACCTTATTGATGCAGAGATTCGTTATTCTCATGTCGAGAAGCTTGCTTTAGCAACCGTACATGCGGTTCAGCGTTTGAGACATTATATCCTCCTTCGTCAGACCTCAGTTGTGGCCCATGTCAATCCGTTTCAGTTTTTCCTCACATGAAGGATGATTGGGGGAAAGTATAATAAATGGATTTTCATCCTACAAGAGTTCGATCTCGAATTTTTTTCGGCAAAGTCGAATAAATCGTTAATTTTTGTAGAGCTTATATTGGATTTCCCGAGCGAGGCCGAGGAGTCGGTTTGTGAAGATACGTTTGTTGATGAACACATCTTCTTAATCTCAACTTCTGACCCATGGTATGGAGATATCATAGTATATTTGCAAACGCAGAGGACCCCTACTCACCTCTCGCGAGATGAACGACGACGATTATGTCATGTTTCTAAGAACTACCTTATAGTGGAAAATACTTTGTACCGCCGTGGGGTAGATTCCATTTTACGATGTTGTTTAAATCATGACAAGGCTGAGGTTGTGCTGAATGATTGCCACGGAGGGGCGTGTGGTGGTCATTTATCTGGGCTTTCTACAGCTCAAAAGATTTTGAGAGCGGGTTATTTCTGGCCGTTGATATTTAAAGATTGTGTTGATGCGGTCAAGAGGTACCACCCTTGCCAGGTGTTCACACGGAATATGCGCTCGAATCCTACCCCGTTACATCCCATTATCACTGTCGGTCCATTCACCAAGTGGGGGCTCAATTTTATGGATTGCAGACCAGCTTCGGCTGGGGGGCACCATCATATTATAGTGGCTGTGGATTATTTCACGAAATGGGCTAAGGGAATGCCTACAGTAAAATCCGATGGTGAGACAGCCGCTCACTTTGTATTCAATCAAATCATTACTCGGTTTGGGATTTCGAAAGAGCTTGTCATTGACCATGGCTCACACCTTCAGAACCATATGATGGAAGAGTTGGCATCCAAGTTAGGGTATAAGCAAGAGCACTCCTCTTCTTACTACCCCGAAGTGAATGGACAGGTTGAATTAGTGAATAAATCACTTAAGTCAATTCTCCAATGAACCATCGCACAGAGCAAGACGAATTGGCATATTATGTTATACCCTACTTTGTGGGAATATCGAACCACGGTTAAGACTGCCACTGGTTTTTCTCCATATCAGCTTGTGCATGGAGTGGAGTCTATATTGCCGGTTGAATGTGAGATTCCTTCATTGAATCTAGCTGTAAAGCTCTTCCCAGACACTTCACCTTTGGAGGAGCGTTTGGTCCACCTCGAGCAACTTGATGAGCAACGTTGAGATGCCTTGGTGGCTCTAGAGGTTAATAAGCATCGCATTAAGGTCCAATATGACAAGTCTATCCGTCCAAGAGTGTTTAGTGAAGGAAACTTGGTCCTTTTGTGGGATCAATCGAAAAAACCCTTGGGGGCAGGGAAATTTAATCTTATGTGGCGTGGTCCTTATGTGGTCAAGCGTGTCTTAGAGAAGAGCGCCTACGAGTTAGTCGATTATGAAGGCACAGCTTTGGTGGAGCCTAGAAATGGGCTCTATCTCAAAAAATACTATGCATGATCTTTAGCCAAGGCTGCTTGTTGTATATTATTGTACAGCTTTGCATAGTTAGGTATTTTTCTTATCGTGATCGGGTTTGTGATTAGTTTCTATTTCTTTTGGCAGATGTCAATGGAATCTTCCACCTACATAGGATTTGTGGATGGTGCAAGCCGTCACACTCAACACTCAGCCTCTACTGCTTGGGTGATTTATACTCCTATGGGTCAGGTACTGTCTTCAGGAGGTGTATGTCTACGGCCATCTTCCAACAATGTTGCTGAATATAGTGTCGTTATTGAGCTTCTACGGGATGCCATTTCACATGGCGTTCTATCTCTTGAGGTACGTCTTGATTCGGAGTTAGTAGTGTCATAGCTGAATGGTTTGTACCATGTTAGAGATCCGACATTATTGAGAAGATTCTTATGTGTGAGATTGTTAGAATGGAAATTTGACAGTATTACATATATACACATTCCAAGAAATGATAATCAAGTCGCTGACTCATATGCTAACTACGTGTTAGATTGGCATTTGTTTCATTCATAATAAATTAATCATAAACATTTTTACACATGTAAATAAATAAACCGATCACCATAAAACTTTTTATATATATCAAAAATGTGGTATTACCGTAGTGTCATATACAAAAGTGGATCTTTCAAAGCTTCCATCATATAATACACGGTAGTACAAAACATATATACTCCCAGGTGTGTAATCCTGTGGAAGGGGAGTGTTGTGATCATGATACATCACTATGGCTCTAGATAGCTACCGGAATAAACACACCCATGCGCGTGGCACACCCACCACTTGTCGCTGCATGGCCTCAGGCAAGTCCTTGACTTGCACCATGGGAACTCTATGAGTCAGTCGGATGAAGTTGGTATGAATGCCTTGGAGTGTTCGCTCCACATCTGCACCTGTGATGTCATCCCCTCTTCCCCTTCATCTATGATGTGGGAAGCCCTTCTGGTCACCGTGGTCCCACATCTACACATGAATGGTAGATGTCACTATGTGTTGTCATGCAAAAACATGTATTTTTGATTCCACATAATCAAGAAAATACAAAAAAATTAAATAACTCAAAAAAATTTAAAAAGAGTGAGAGTCGAGATTTGGTACCTATCTCTCCGTATGCCAATCCTGGTGGCAATGACATGTCCGGATCCCCCCAAAAATCTATCCCTCCATAGGGGTAGTCATCTATGGCAACAATCTGTCGTCACCACCATGGAAAGAAGTCAGCTGGATATGGGTTGGCCACCCTACCACCCCCCAGTCTATGCATAGCATCTGCCCAACGCCGTTGGGCCGGATCTCGAGCCCCGTGGAGAGGAACATCCACTCTAGGGCTCAATCCTAGAACATGCTCGAAGAAAAATGTGCTTAATATGCTGCTGAACCCGAAGTTCTGTATCCTACCTTCCTTACACTCACTAAGCTGGTGTTTCATGTTGCTTAGCAGTGTAGTACTTCAGTCGTATATGGTCGTTCTCATACACTCCACCGCATAGTACATCAGTGGCTGCAAGGCCTGATGGAGTGAGGCTAAGCCTGCTATCCTGCCCAGCGTCAGTAGTATGGCCTTTAGGTCCAGCACCTATATAGCATTGGTGGGGACTTGACTTCCTACATTCTTAGTATCTGGGTAGCAGTACACAGCTATGTACTCATCGATAGTAAGCCCACTGCCTGGCCCACCTCAAGAACGAAGGTTCACCACCTCCCCTCATCTAGATAGACCTATGATAAAGTATATGTCTTCCACCTCTATAGTGAGAGACATCCCATCTATCCTAAAGGACTCTGAGTCTGGATCCCAATAGTTTACCAGCATCTCTAACAGTCTTGGTTTGGCCCTCAAGCCACCAAGGCACCAAAACTTGTAGAGTCCGCATCTTCTAAGAGCTTTTTGAGCCATCACGTCAGCCCTTACAACTTCCTCTACTCCACCATGCTCGTGCTCTTTCCATTCTAGCACCATCCTGCAAGATAAATTACCATTTTTCCCATTAGATTCTTGTAAATTCACTTGCGCGGCGTCATACGCGACTGTTTTGCAAATAGCCATGTATGTACATGGTTTCTAGCCTCTTTTCCGCATATAGCCAGCCCTATATGAGGAAAAAGCTTCGATATCTGCGTGGGCCGCAGCGCTCATGTAGAGATGGCCTAAACTACTTCATTTTTCCATGAAAACCAACAAAAATTATATTGAAATGCATGAGGAGAGCATGAGTAACTACCTGGAAGAAACGGTTGTGAATTCCGCTGGCTGGATCTCCTGGAATTTGCAGTTGAATATCAGAGCTCCAATGGGTAAAAGTTTCAAATGATTTATATTTTTTACTATTTATAGAAATATTTGAAAATATTTGAAAATTTTTACCCCCTTTCCAAGAGTTTTGACAGTTTCTAACCATTTTGGATCGTTTCTGACATAATTTGTGATGTAGAAGACCATTTTTAGTGTTGTTTCAGCCATTGGATTGACCCGTTTGTACTGATCTCAAGTATAATGTCTACACTGGCATATAGGTTAGGTTCACCACCATTTACATTTTGCATGACCTTATGACCATGTCACCATCACCTTAGGTATGAACCCACTCTATTATGTCACGGAACCTTCTTGTTGCTTTAGAAGTGGCATGATGTGAGTGGTAGAGCTTCACCATACATGGGTACCCTAGTTAGCGCCTTATTTGCATTTGGTGCCCATGCCGACGTTTTCTCCTTTAGGGTGTGGGAGTCCATTGTATAGTATTGCCATGACATTTAGCAAGAGGCTCATACTCCTCTTGATCTTTTGCTGGCCTATTTCCCTCCGAACTCCCCTTATGTCAAGTTGTGAATGCATTATCATGAGCTTTGCCTGCCTTATTGAGCTTTCTGCCGGCTCCCCTGACTTTGTGTTTCAGCCATATAGCCCGAGCTTGTCTCATGTCTAGCCATGTAGAGCCATTTTTATATCCTTCGCAGCTTGATTCCCTTTTTACCGGGAGGGGATTTTCCCCCGAGTGTCGATATCCTACACATGTATCTTTGCATTGAGCATAGGTATGTTCCACTGCTTGGAACTAGTTTGTTTGCCCTTATGACACTCGTCTCCTCCTAGTTTGTAACTATAAAGCTAGTTTATTCTTTTTTCAAGCTTTTCAAATAACTGAAAAAGTCCAAAAAAATCAAAAAACCAAAAAGCCGGACAAGGAAAGATGTTATCTTTTGGCAGCTTTCAAGTTGTGTCACCTTCGAACATAGCACTGTATATCACATCCATTGGTTGGGTTATAGTTTGACTTAGGAGCTGTACTTGTTTATCTGATTTTATCTCCACCGACCGGTTAAGCTTCCAGTCCCTATGGAGCCTCTGTTGATGCCTCCTGTGTCACAGAGATGTCCCAGTTTGTATATCGAGTCTATGCTGCCTTCATTCAGTCACCATACGCCGTTATGCTCTTGTTCGAAGGAAGTTGAAACCTGTGTCAGCCATTCCTTAGTTATCTTGACTTTGCATGTCGGCCATTCCCAGTACAGTTACTGTTTCATGCACTTTATGATCGAGTCCTTCCACATTAGACAGCTTTGCTGAGTAACTCTTGTTCAATGATGGGGGATGCCTTAATGCCCTCCTTCAAGCAGATTTCATCCCATTGACTTCAGATCATTTATTATGGGATTGGAGTCTAGAGTCCTTTTGAGTGCCTTGAGACTTGCAGTCATCAGTGGAAGGTTCTCTCACCATCGACAGTTTCTTGGGAACACATCAATGTCCCCTGATCGATGGATTCTCTCAAGTGTTTGACCTCAACACATCTATTCGCACTTTTTATTTTGCACTCTAGTACCTTGATTCCCATTATCATTATCGGTGGGTAATCTCACGTCTGTTAATGGTATACATCAATGACCGGTAATCAGATGATGGACTACTATGTTCGACCTCGACACCTCTATTCGCATAGTAGGACATGTACTCATAGCAGTTTGTGTAGAATACCTTCTAGACTGGTGGCATCTCTTATATGCTACCTCCTTGATTGTGCCAGTGTTCATGAGATTTCAGCTCTCGTGACTTGATTCCAGTGTATGTTAGACATTTCCAGCCACTATGGAGATCTTGATCTATTATATATCTTCAGCCATTTTGGAGATCATGGTCCTTTGTATATCTTCATCATGGAGATTCTGATATATATATATTGTTCGTGGCGATGACAACATATGTGATATCATGTATTATGCATGTTCATGGCCATTGTACTCTTATGTATCTGGGACTACTATATGTACTTGCAGTTATATGCAGAGTTGCATCATTGTACTATGCTGATTGGGTGGCTAGTCTTCCATTTGGGATCCTTCATCACTCCACTTCTGGGATGGACTTATAATGTATTTCGGCCATCGTATGACCCCTCTGACCTCACACATTAGGGGGCATCTGTTATAGCAGATTTCACCACTCTAGGTGAATCACACTATGTATGGCCTTCCCTTGTCCCGTTGCAGACTCTTTAGACCCCATGGACCATATTTTATCCTTTGATGTTTCCTTGATCATCCCTAAAAACTATATAAAATATGATATACGCGGATTTTTCCCCGATAACCGCGTACATCGGGATGTATGCATAGTCCAAATCCTTTTGGAGTTTTCCTTGACATGGATCTGACTCATTTGACTCCTGGCCTTCCATATGCCTTGAGATCGCTCAGATTCGACCCTTCATTATCCCTTGTGAAGCTATATAAGGAACCCCTTGGTACATTGAAGGCATATAGAGAGATTGAAAGCAACGAAACTATAGTCCATTGTTGCTGGAATTTATGCTTGAGTCTGCATCCCTTTGTCCCTTTGGAGCACTTTTGTGTTCTTCCCAAGCTTGCCTTTTGCTAGTGAGCTTGCTATCGTGAGATGGAGGATTGAGGTGGTGGAGGCCCAAGTGGAGGATTCAATTTCTCCGATTCGCATACGTGCCGTCAGAGGTTGTATCTATCTTGTAATCTATGATTTATATTAATAAGAACTATCTTTTCCTATCCAATGATGTGTACTTGATTAAAAAATGTATCCATTGGAATATGTCAAATGCTTTTACATTATTTATTATATATGCTAGAATAGATCTAACACCGTGATATATAGTATGCTTGTATTGTTTACTTGTTGTTAAGGAAGTATTATATCAATTCAAGCTGAAGATTGGAAAGCTCAATGGGGATCTACTTAAACCATCTGGAATAAGGTACGAGGTCTGATCCTTTAGTGTTAGACATTTTATTTCTATTGCATATTGGGAAAGATTGATTTCTGGAGTCAAAGCTGTCTGTTGTGGTACCCCAAGCCATAGGAATGTCTCTCCGTAACAAGTTGCCATCATTATTCCTAGTGATGTTACTAAGCTTGAATGTTTTTCTTCTCCAGCAGTTGTGCCATGGTGTCTATGGTTTTCTTCATGCATGAGCTTTCTAGATGCCATCCCTTGTGAAGATAAGAGCATTTGGCCTTCTATTTCTCTTTCTTCTCCTTTTCTTTGGGTGGATTCGTAGCTCCCTCACTCATTAGAGGAAATTTGGGGTCTAAAATGGGCCTTATAAGAAAAAGTGCCAAAATAAGTTTTTGTGAGTTGGAATTCAAGAACCAATAGAATTTCAATAAAATAAGTCAACAATAATGGTTGAATTGACATATTTGTCATTAAAAAAAACTACTTTTTTTGTTCGTTTGACATATCTCATTGTGTTTTTACTCAAATTTCGATCAGGAGAGCTCGTTGGATGCGGAATTTGATTTCGCATCCAAGGTGTACCCACACTGCATACTTTTGATGGACCGTGCTACCCCAAAAACAAGAAATACCTAAAAAAACGTGATGATGACATCATCATCACATTTTTCAGATATTTATTGTTTTTGTGGTAGCGGGGTCCATCAAAAGTATGCAGTGTGGGTAATCCTTGGATTCGGAATCAAATTCTGCATCCAACGAGCTCTCCCGATCGAAATTTGAGTAAACACACAAGGAGATATGTCGAAAATACGAAAACAAAAAGTAGTTTTTTCCTTTCTTCCTCCAAAATTAATCAATATTATTTTATTATTTAAACTATTATTTTATTATTTTCCTTAGGAGGCCCATTTTAGACCCCAAAATTCCTCTAATGGGATTTGGGTTTTTTTGATTTCTTCTTGTCTGGAAACTTCGAATTCTTAGACTTAGGTTCGCCATTTGCTGAATTCGAAACCCCCACTGCTAGTGCTTGATATTTGGTCTTGATTGAACCCATTTGGACCAATTTGTCCTGCTCTTGAGTGAGTGACTCCATGAAATTTTCCAGACTTGGCATTTGCCAGTTTCGAAGGGTGATTTTTCCTGAGTGAAATGTGCTCACAAAGACTGAGAACTCTAGCCCCAACCTTGAAAGTATAGACAAGATCAGTTGATATTCCTTCTTCTCAATCCCACATTGTTTTAACCACAATACAACTGATTTAAACTTGGTGAAGAAGTCTTGGATTGTGTCACAGTGCATTGGGCTCAAGTTTATCATCTCATTCTCAAGCTGGCGACCACGTAGCTCATTAGTTTTACCAAATAGAGACTCAAGATTCTCCCAAACCACCTTTGGTGATGTCAAACTGTCAAGGTGGAACAAAAAATATATTGATATGCTCATACACAGCAAACCATATGCTTCATCCAATTTGTTAAAATACTTGGCTTTTTCTACAACAAAATTTGGTTCCACTTCAGTGCCCATAGTAACTCTGAAAATCCCCTTGGCTCTCAATGGAATCACCATCTCTACCTTCCATTCAAATAAGTTGAAAGGTGTTAGCATGATGTGGGTAGCCTCCATTACTACCTATGTTGTTGGTGATGAAATCGCTAACTAGATTACTCTCAGCAATTCGATTTTATCTGGAATTCACTAACAAAGCAGCTCAAATCCACTAAGAATTTGGTCTGCAACTTAAAAATATCCAACCAGCTCTGATACCATGTGATAAATTCAAAACATCAAGTGAGTAATTCGAACCACAGGAAAATATAGGAGCATTAGTGAGGTTTACAAATCAAATTTGGGTGCAAGATTCAGCAAAAACAATCAAATTACAGTTAAATTACACACAATGATAGTTGGAAACAGGATAATTTTGGACTGTCTGACTTTGAAATTGTTATTAACAGGTTTATAAATACATCATAAGAGTTTTTAATGGCTTTTGAAGCCAATTGTGAGCAAAAATCCCAAAATTGCCAAATTGGCATCAAACCCCCCATAGGTGCGCCAATCTCGTCCCAAATATCTCCGAATGGCCACAAATTGCTGAAGTGGCATGGCTGATGTGTTTTGGGTCAATTATTACACCTTGGACCACATGGGTGTGGAAAATGGATGCTTTAGACTCTCAATGCAACATTAATTGCACCAAATCAAGCCAAATTTGGGCAAAATCCCACTCTAGCACCCCAAGTCAACTTGCCTGTCCACATTCAATGAATGGGAGCACACCATCAATTATGGATGTGCATATGTGTCTATATGAATAGTCTGGAGTACCCATGTGGGTCATATAACCTCAACTTGACATGGCATATGTCCACCTAAGCACCCCTAGTCCACCTCATTGTGTATTAAAGCTTTAAAAAGCAATAAAATTGACTAATTAGTGTAACTAAGGTACTAATGATGGATTAATGCTCTAACACCCTCCCTTAATCCAACAACTAAGTATCCACACAAAATGATGAAGGCCTTGGCAACAATGGCTCAAGTCACCTCAAGTACATAATCAGAAATTTCAATTTTTATTTGTCCATGTGAACCGAGGAAAGAAGAAAAACCTTATGGGAAAAAACTCCCCTCAATAATGGACATGGGGCTGGACCTGAAATGACATAACATAAAATTACCATATTTCACTCACCCCAAGTAAATATCTCATCTAAGTGAAGGTCTTCCTAGTGAAATCCTTGGTAAAAATGTCGGCAGTTTGCTCGGTGGATGGGCAATGCTGTAGTGAGATCACCCTGTCATGCACTAGGCCCTTAATGTAATGCATGTGAATATCTATGTGATTTTTCCTCTGCCTCTATAATGGATCATTAGATATATTGATGGCATTCTGATTATCCACCCAAATGTTGGTTGGAGAATCAATTGTGACACCAAACTACTGGAGAATTCCCTGCAACCAAACACACTGAGTTGCAACATGGATTGCTGCCCTGTATTCGGCCTCTACTGATGAAAGTGAGATGGTGTGTTGTTTCTTACTTGACCAAAAATCAGACCCTTGGAAAAAATGAAGACAAAACCTGATGTTGACTTTCTGTCAATTGGATCACCGTCCCAATCTGAATCAGAAAATCCAGCTAGTTGAAGTGAGGAACCAGTTGTGTAATGCACTCTGAATTTCTTAGTTCCCTAGACATACTAAAAAATTATTTTAGCATCCTTCCAATGGATCTCATGTGGCTGGTGCATGTGTCTTACTACAAAACTCACAGCATAAGACAAATCAGTTCTTGCATGAGTGAGGTAGAGCAAGCTGCCCACTAGTTGCATGTACAGTGTGATATCCACCATTGGGGAATTGCCAAATTAATGCAATTTAATACCAGAAAGAAAGGGAGACTTGGATTTCTTAGAATCATCCATATTAAACTTCTTCATCAGGTCTAAAGCATACTGTGTTTGACTCAGCATGATTCCCTTACTATTTTTCTCAATTTCTAAGCCCAAAAATTTCCTTAGGAATCCTAGGTCTATCATAGCAAATTCACTGTGCAAAGAGTTCTTAATTTGGCCAATTGAATTGGTACAATAACCTGTAATAAGAATATCATCAACATAATTAACAATGGCCTGCAATTTAAAATTATTTTTCTGCAAATACACATTAGGGTCTGATTTGCATCTTGTGAAGCCAATTGAAAGCAAGAAAGCATCCATTTTTGCATACCAAGCCCTTGGGGCTTGCTTGAGTCCATACAGTGATTTTTTCATCCTGCATACCAATGAAGGATCTTCTTGGAAACCTTCAAGATTCTACATATATATATCCTCCTGTATTTCACCATGCAAGAAACCACTCTTTACATCCATGTGGTGAACCTCCCAACACTTACTAGCTTCTAGTGCAAGAACTAGTCTAATTGAGTCCATCTTTGCAACTGATGAAAAGGTCTCTGTGTAATCAACTCCATGGACCTAAGAATAGCCATTAGCCACTAACCTAGCCTTATTTTTTATATCAGAACCATCAGCAGAAATTTTGGTCCAGTAGACCCATTTACTTTGAACAACTTTCCTCTTGGGAGGAAGGGGAACCAATTCCCATGTATTGTTCTCTTGGTAGGACTGAAGCTCATCTTCCATTGCTGACTTCCATCTTGGGTCTGTACAATATTTATGATATGTCTGTGGGTCAGAACTTATCAGCATGTAATAGTGCTCAGCAAGAGAACTATCACTTGCAAATGAAGCCTTACTAGTTTGTGATCTAGTTTTCCTAGGCTCTTGGGGATTGCCTGCCAATTCCCCGGCTGCTTGCACTTATTTTTCAGCCCATATGGCACTAGATTGTGAGTCATCTACAGAAATATCATGTCCAAAAACATTAATATCATAATTAACAGAAAAAATAGACCATGTTTCATCACTTACATCTTTGAATGGTTGAGGAAAGGAGCAATCCCCCGGTGCAAGTTCAAAGTCTGGAATTGGCTTTTCTTCGAATTTGACACTTCTTTCAACAAACGTTTTACCAGTGGATGTGTCAAAGAGCTTGTACCCTTTGGTGTCCTCACCATATCCAACTATGAGACACTCCTTTCTTTGTGGCTGCAAGGATTTCCTCTTCTCTGAATGAATTCTTGCCCATGATTTTGTCCCGAATACCACAAATTTGAGACATCTGGTTTTTCACCAAACCATGCCTTGTAGGGTGTCATCCCTTTCACTGATTTGTGGAAGGATCTATTCTGAATGTGATAATCACAGCTTATGGCTTCAGCCCATAGCTTGGGATTAAGTTCCCTCACTTCTATCATACAATTTTCCATCTCTTTGAGAGATCTATTCAATTATCTCTGCCACACCATTTTGTTGTGGTGTGTAGGGAGTTGAGTGTTGCATTTCGATGCCACACTCCTCACAAATTTGCTGTACATTCTTTCACATATTCATTTCCATTATCAGTCCTAAGGAATTTTATCTTCTTCCCACTTTGATTCTTTACTTGTGCTTTCCAAACTTTGAGTTGCTCAAACACCTTAGATTTCAATTTCATAAAATACACCCAACAAAATCGAGAGTAGTCATCAATAAATGTAAGCACATACCTAGATACACCATATGAGGGAGTGGGTAGTGGACCAATCAGATCAGAATGCACCAAACCAAGTTGTTTTGTTGCTCTCCTTTCCTTCCCCTTCTCGTATCTCTACTCAGGATTCTTTCCAATCACACATCCAATACATGCTCCACTAGATGGTAGAATTTGTGGAAGACCTTCCACCATTCCTTCTTTGTGCAATGTTTGGAGATATCTGTAATTCATGTGGCCAAAAATCTCATGCCATAGTTTGGAAACTTCATTGGCATGTGAGTGAAGTGCTTGATCACTGGAAGTAGGGAGGAAATTACAGAATTTGTACATTCTCTCATGATGATCAGCATACCCAACTACAACAACTTGGTCTGTTGAGATTTCAGAAATCTCTACAGATTCAAGAGTAAAGATTACTCTCTTTGGCTCTCATGCATGGGTCATCGGGTAGACTGATAGAAAATTTGCTGCAAGGTCTGGTACATACAGTACATCACTGAAGAACCCATGGTCTAAATCAATTCTCCCAATCCCTTTGGTCTAGAGTTCAGAATCATCTCCCATTCGAACTGCTGGGCCAGCATTCGAACTCATGGAGGAGAAGAATTCTCTCCTGGATACCATATGCCTGCAAGCACCTAAATCAATAATAAAGGATGATGAATTAGAAGTACCTTCCACCAATGCATGACATTTCTCCTTGCCTTCACTTGGACTAGAGTTTCCATCTTTCTTCCTGGCGCTGTTAGGAACTGGAATGTTGTTCTTCTCCAACAGCAGAGCCATGGTGTCTATGGTTTTCTTCATGCATGAGCTTTCTGGATTCCATCCCTTGTGCCAATAAGAGCATTTGGCCTTCTCTTTCCCTTTATTCTCCTTTTCTTTGGGTGGATTCGTAGCTTCCTCACTGGATTTGGGTTTTTTTTATTTCTTCTTGTCTAGCAACTTCAAATTCTTGGACTTGGGTTTTCCCTTTGTTGAATTTGAAACCCCCACTGTTAGTGCTTGATATTTGGTCTTGATGGAACCCATTTGGACCAATTTGTCCTGCTCTTGAGTGAGTGACTCCATGAAATTTTACAGACTTGGCATTTTCCAGTTTCGAAGGGTGAGTTTTCCTGAGTGAAATGTGCTCACAAAGACTGAGAACTCTGGCCCCAACTTTGAAACTATAGACAAGATTAGTTGATATTACTTCTCCTCAATATCACATTTTTTAACTACAATACAAGTGATTTGAAATTGGTGAAGAATTCTTGTATTGTGTCATAGTGCGATGGGCTCAAGATTATCAGCTCATTCTCAAGCTGGTGACCACATAGCTCATCAGTTTTTCCAAATAGAGACTCAAGCTTCTCCCAAACCTCCTTTGGTGATGTCAAACTGTCAAGGTGGAACAACAATTCTCTTTAGATGCTCAGACACAACAAACCATATTCTTCATCCAATTTGTTAAAATACTTGGATTTTTCTACAGTAGAATTTTGTTCCACTTCAATTCCCATAGTAACTCTGAAAATCCCCTTGGCTCTCAATTGAATCACCATCTCTGCCTTCCATTCAAAGAAGTTGAAAGGTGTTAGCATGATGTGGGTATCCTCCATTATTTCATGCTTTGATGGTGATGAAATTGATAACTGGGTTACAGTCAACAATTCGATTTTATCTAGAATTCACTAACAAAGCAGCTCAAATCCATTAACAAATTGGTCTACAACTCAAAAATATCCAACCAAATCTGATACCATGTGAGAAATTTGAACCAAAAAGTGAGAAATTTGAACCAAAAAGTGATTAATTGGAACCATAGGAGAATCTAGGAGCGTTAGTGAGGTTCACAAATCAAATTCAGGTGCAATATTTAACAAAAACCATCAAATTACAGTTACATTACACACAATGATAGTTGGAAACAAGATAATTTTGAACTGTATACCTCTAAAATTGTTATTAACATGTTTATAAATACATCATAGGAGTTTCAAATGGCTTAGGAAGCCAATTGTGAGCAAAAATCCCAAAATTGCCAAAGTGGCATCAAACCCCCCTAGGTGGGCCAATATCATCCCAAATCTCTCCAAATGGCCATGAATTGCTGAAGTGACATGGCTGATGTGTGATGGGTCAATGATTACACCTTGGATATCATGGGTGTGGAAAAATGGATGCTTTATACTCTCAATGCAACATTAATTACACCAAATCAAGCCAAATTTGGGCAAAATCCCACTCAATTGCCCCAAGTCAACTTGCATGTCCACATTCAATGAATGGGAGTGCACCAGCAATGATGTTTGTGCATATGTGGCTGGATTACTAGGCTGGAGTACCCATGTAGTTCATAGAACCTCAACTTGACATGGCATATGTCCACCTAAGCACCCCTAGTCCACCTCATAGTGTATTAAAGCTTTAAAAAGCAATAAAATTGACTAATTAGTGTAACTAAGGTACTAATGATGGATTATTACTCTAGAATTGGTTGAACCAGGCCAACTCTATGGTATTTGGGTAATTTTTCTACAGGGTCAGAGGAAGTATGGAGGTCTGCACTCAATAGGTCTGTGGCGACAGAAACTTGGGCTTCGACTGATTGCACTAGTGGTCGGGATGTAGTTAGCTGCATGAGCTAACTCCCTGTTGGTGACATATGTGGTGGTCTTTGTAGTGTTTTTTTCACAGCCTTCTACCTTGATGCTACCTTCATCTTTACCTACGTCTTCTTCATTTTCTTGGTTGGTCGAGCAGGTTCAGAAATGTCCTCAATGGAGTCCTCACTATCACTAAATATTCAAGAAGTATGGGTTTTGACTCTGAAAGATGGCTCATTTTTCTCGGTGGGCTCGAATCTTTGGTTCCTTGGCTCAGGAAAGGAATGCAAAGGTTACATGGTAGAAGGAAACTACTATTTATAGGTGACGAGCCCTCCAACTAATTGGAGAGAGTGAATTACCGTCTGATGAAGCACATGGGTTCGTCCTTTGAACACAGGTTCCATTATGTACTTGTCAGGTCAGTTAAGGGTAATATGGCAGATGGGACCTAAAAGGCCATCGTCCATCTCCTCGAATTTTTTGCTTTAATTCTATTGAAATTTTACTGGCGTCGGATCCTTTTCGAAATTCTCATGCATTTACCAGCTATCAGTGCCTGCTAGTTGTCTATCACTTTCTGCCAGTTGTCTCTTAGCTCATTAGTGAAATTTATTTTATTTTATTTTTTTGCGCACCACGTCCTTATCAGACCACGTTGTAGTCATTGCAATATGGTTTTAATTGAATTCCATTGATCATTCCTGCCACCAGTGTTCCATCCAGCTTATGTAGTTTTACTATGCCTGCTTTAGTAATGTACGCAACTACATATGGACCTAACTAGTGTGTTTTGAGCTTACCCGGATGCTTGAGAAACTTACTATCATACATCAAAACAAGTCCACAAACCTTGAACTATTTTGTTGTGATGTGATGTTCATGCCACGATTTATGTCACTGCTTTTCCACATTTTGATGGAAGCCTGCAATGAAGTGTTCTTCTTCCATTTGAACCAACTGGGCAAGTATTTCTTCTACAGCGTTGGTGTCTGTCATATTTGTTATTGCAGCAATTTTTAGGCTCAATACAATGTATTCCATGGGCACAACTTCTTCTTGTCCATAAACTAACTGAAAAGGAGTGTATCCAGTTAGTCGTTTGCATCTTTTTCTATAGGCCCATAATACCGCTGAGACTTTCTAGTCCTAGTCATCTCTGTGCACATTACATACTTTGGTCAACGCATTCTCGAGGATTTTGTTGAATGCTTCAACAGTTCCATTTGCTTGAGGATGGTAGGGTGTTGTCTTCTTATGCTGGATTTGGAATTCTGTAGTCATTTCAACAATTAGCTTATTTACAAAATGCGTACCTTGGTCACTAATTAGGATCTTGGGACAACCAAATCTTGTGACGACATTCTCAAATAGGAAATTTTCTGCAGTTGCAATGGTGAAATATTTTACAAGTGTCGCCTTTGCTCATCTTGTCAGGTAATCTATATCAGTGATGATGTAGCGTGCGCCAGTCCATTTTCCTGGTGGATTGATAGGGCCGACAAAATCCACTACCCATTTATCAAAGGCCTGCAGTGTAATTTGTGGTGCAAGTGGAATTTCATCATGCTATGATGGTTTCCTGTTCTTTGACACTTATCTCAATTGTGACAGTATTTCCTTGTATCCATATGTATCATTGGCCACCAGAATATCGCTTGTAGAATCTTTCACACCATTGCCTTCACGGCGTAGTGTCCTCCTGAAACACCTGCATGCGCTTCATCCATTACCCACTGTCTTTCATGATCAAAAACACATCTATGCAGTATTTCATCTGGTCCCAACTTATAGAGTTGCCCTGCGATCAGCGTGTAGTATGAGGCCTTGACAACTAGTTGTTTCTTTTTCCATGTCAAATAGTCTTTAGGTGTGTAGCCTGTGTTTAGTAGGTGTATAATAACATCAAATTATTTATCGACAACATCAATAGATAATGACTATGCATGCAGTAAATTATCTTCTAGGCTGGTGGGTTCCTCCCCACTTTCAATTCATGATAAGGCTTGACATTCAGTCAGCCTGGCTTCACAATGACTTCAAAGTAAAATTCTTGAAATAGGAGGAGCCACCGACATATTTCCCCCCCCCCCAATACTATATTATTGACCAAGTATTTTAGTGCAGAATGATCAGTGAACATTTTAAAGTGTCCACCCAATAGATAATGTTTGAATTTTTGTAGCACATAGACCATTGCAAGTCCTTCTCTTTCTGTTGTGGTATATTTTTTCTCTATCATTGATAGATTCCTACTTGCAAATGCAATCGGGTGGTCAATTGCACCATCTCCTAGTTGGGTTAAAACTATACCAAGTGCCATCGATGATGCATCAACATGCACATGGAATTCCTTTTTCCAATATGAAAATATTAATATTGGTGTAGTAGCCATTTTACCCTTCAGCTTATCCAGGATCTCCTGGAATTTTTCATCCCACTCAAATTTGGCATCCTTTTTCAGTAGCTTCTCCATTGGGGCAGTTATCTCTGCATACCCTCTTATGAATTTTCAATAATACCCAATATGTCCCAATGTGGACCTGAGTTGCATGACCGATGTGGACAGAGGAAAATCCATAATAATTGCTACCTTCACAGGATCGACCAGGATCCCATCGTGGCATACTACATGGCCCAGCAGTACTCCAAACAGTGCACATAATATACATTTTCTCAATTTCAACACAATTTGATATTGGCGACACCTTTCCAGCATCATGCACAAATTCTCAATATTGTCTCTTACCAGACCAAAAACCATCCAGTCATCAAAGTATACTTCAATAAATTTATGAATGAAATCTTTGAAAGCAGAAACTACTATTCTAGAGAAAATAGCAGGGGATTTTTTAAGTCCAAAGGGCATTACCGTGTATTGGTAGCATCCCCATTCTATTACGAAGGTTGTCTTGTGACGATCCTCTGGTGCAATTCTAACTTGATGGTAGCCTGAGAATCCTTCTGTGAACGAGTACATTTCTTTTCCACTGAAACTTTCCAAGACTTTATCTATGAATGACGTTGGGAATGGATCATGCAAGCAGGAATCATTAGTTTCCTCAGGTCAACACAGATTCTTACCTCACCAGTCGCCTTTTTGTCCTGAATGACTATAGGGCTTATCCATTTTGACTCTTCAACTGGCTCAATAATACCTGCTTCCAGCATGCGATCCACTTCTACTTTTATTTTCTCCTTATAGCATGGATTTAATCTATATGGATGTTGTTTTACTGGTCTTGCTTCAGGTTTGAGTGGAATTTTGATTTCACCCAAATCCCCTACTATCCCCTTCATCTCCCTGAAGTCTGTCAGGAATAGGTCTTGAAACTCATGTAATAGATCAGTGACTCGGGATACTGTCTCTTTGTCCCAATAGTCTCCACTATTGGAAAATTTCCTATTGTCCTCTGATCCAATGTTAACCTTTTTAATCTTTAGCGGCTTAATGAACTGCTCACTAGAAATGTTGCTTCGTTCTACTACGTACGAGCCTTCCGATTCTGGAATATTGATGTTGGTTAGATCATCGTCTAGGTCTCTAGAGAGATTATAGCATGTCATCTAGTGTTGAACTATCTCACAACATTGGTGGGAATGCACAGCACAAGGTTGAGAATACACAACCTCCAGTGGGATCTCAGTGAATATCTTCTCTTTAATAGTCTTCAGCGCAATATCAACTATCAGTTGCTCATCCCTGAACTGGAATGTGTAAGTGAATTTATGCGCAACTTATTCCCATTCCCTTTTTTCCTAATGCAGCTCCATAGATGCGTACCAAACTCGTGGTGCCATCTCAATAGTATGGATGAAATGGTGGACCCACTCATGGTGAGGGTAGTTTGAGAATGTTGTGGAACACTATTCCAAGTGTTCAATAGGGCCTGATAACCCTACATATCTTGGTGTCCCTGTTGTGACCTCATCACTAAACCTTATTTCTAGCAACCTTCTGCAGTAACCATTCAGTTATAGATATTTTATGCATACCCCTCCATCGCGTGAGCGTATGTTTCAATGCAAAGTCTAGTGAAGATAGTCGTTGAGGATATGTTACTAGTTCTTCAAATTCATTCAACAACACTGCCAAGTTAGGAAGTCCTTTATATGTGGGAAGCAGTCACGACTGAGTTCCTACTCCTCTGATAGACTTAGTTATCCTAGCACATTTCCTCGAAGAGACTTCATGTAATCGGTTCTGTTAGTTCTCTAGTGCCTCTCCTGAGTCTGATGTACATGAACTCTCACATTTCCACCTTAGGTTACCATCTGTAGTACGATTAATATAATATTCCCTCAGGGAATTTTTGTTGTAGATGGTATCAAGGTGATCACTATGACCTTCGTTGAACATAGGTTCAACATACCTTGGTGCTTCAAGCGAGTCGAGGGGCACAACAACCCGCATCTCATCATATTCAAATGATAGGATCCTTTTTTTGAAATTTATGATAATTTGGTTTTCCATTGCCCAATCAATCCCAAGCAGTGTGGGATATGGGGTGGTATCATCTACTATATCTATGACTTTGAAGTCTGAAAAGTGCGCAATCCTTTGATATCCCCTTGAACTTGACTCAGCCTACCAACAGGGAGGACCTTTGCTTAATTTGCAAGACTTAATTAAATTGGGGACCATTCTAAGGGTCAATTTCCCATTATTTCCCATGTATGGCATGATAAAATGTTAACATCAGATCCCAGATCGATGATGATATAGTCCATATCATAATCACCAATTTGAATGGTCATCCTGAGTCCGCGTCCTATCTTGAGCTTGGTCTTGATACTGTTAACCTTCTTTGGCAGAGGGTCTCCCTCTGGAAGTTTTCGATGAGTCCTTCCAGTTATTCAAGCACTTCATTATCCTTGATTAGTGCTAAACAACTTGACAAGAAAGGTTTTAGTTTACTAACCTTATCTGCATTCTTGTCCACAGTCCGTTGTTCAAATATCTTTTGGAATCTCTCAGGCATATGTTACACTTGGCCTGAGGTAGATGGCTGCTCTGCACCGATGAACTCTGGGAACACATACAAGAATATGCGCTTCTATTCTTGAACGTCAAGTGGTGCTTTCTTCTTTGCGGCATGTCACACCTATGGTTGCATGTGTGTCGCAAGTTCTCTCTGCATACCTTGGTCCACACCTATCGTAGCACCTCCCCTTGTTAGCACTACTACATTTGGTTCTTGTAGTTCAGAGACTATCATCTATATGTCAATATTAGCATTC
Organism: Pseudotsuga menziesii; assembly: GCA_001517045.1. Taxonomy (NCBI): domain Eukaryota; kingdom Viridiplantae; phylum Streptophyta; class Pinopsida; order Pinales; family Pinaceae; genus Pseudotsuga; species Pseudotsuga menziesii. The sequence goes on from LPNX010707388.1 coordinate 87,801, forward strand.
AATTTGGGAGCATTCAGCCCAAGATTTGGTGCAGGGTTTGGTGTCAGGTTAGCTGCTCCAATCGTCTGGGATTTCCATTGAGCTATGAGTTGTGGGCATTGCTCCACATTGTGATCCTGTTTGCAATAGGAGAAAGTTCTCGTAGGTTCTTGGAAGTCCCTGGCATAATGTCCTGGTACTCCACAATTGTAACATATAACTGGCCCTCTCCCTCAACCAAACCCTCCTCCTCCTCGACCCCTGTAGTTGCCACCCCCCCTTTGAGGTGGTTGTAACAAGTATTGCGGTTGCTGGTAATGTTGTTGGTGCAAGTTATACATGGCCATATTCTAAAACTGCGGTGCCATCTGAAACTGTTGTGTAGGAGGGAACTAAGGTGCAGCCTAAAATTGAGGTGTTGCCTAGAACTGAGGTGGAGCATGGAACTGAGGCATATTCTGTTCAATATTTACTTGCTCCTTATTCTTCACCAAATATGCATCTACCATTTTCTCCCTCATGAGTTGGTAGGCCCTGCAATCCTTTTCATCGTGGCCTACAAACTTACAAAATTTACAATATAAACTGGTCGATGTACATATTGTCTTGTGCATGAATAGACAGTATACATCCCGATGTCCTCTTGTTTGGAAGATATTACACTAGGGAAACCCTTGGGTATTCAATGTGTTTGACCCACCAAATGAGACTTAGTTCATATAGGTCGGACATTCGTCTTTGGTATGTCCATTGGTCCGACATCGTGTACACCAAATATCTTTGTGTGCTTCTTTTCCCCTTTTCATATATTGGAGTTGAATAGTCAAATTATCCAATTGAGACTGAATCCGGATCATTCCTGCATCACCGTCTCCAATAAGTGAATCCTCTAGATTCATTTCTAACTCCAATGCCTCTGTCTACATTGAAATCTTTTGCTACATGAGTGGTCCTCTTATATGTGGTAGTAGCACAGCAATAAACCACTCTTTATGGTGCACGTCTGGCATCCAGAAGCTGATCTTGGCCATCAGCATTTTGAACCACTAGTCAAAGTCCCATACCATTTCTACTGGGGCCTTCTTAATCTCCTTGATCTCAATAATACATTGGGAATCTGATTGGGGATTCCGGAACTCCTATATCATTGCTTGTCGAATCTCATCAAGAGTCTTTCAGGGTGTTCCAGTTGGTGCGGCACAAAATTTCATGAACCAATCTAGGGCGCGACCCCTTAAGGTCATGATCATCTATGCCTTTTTTATATCGGCATTATGTACTAACCATACCATCCAGACAGCTTCACAAAGAAACCAATGTTTTTTTGGGTCTTATGTTTCGTTCCCATTAAAGGTGGGTAGTCTAACGTCTGTCCGCACCATTAAGGTGGCATTGGGATTGTTCACTAGATTCCTGGATTTACTAGATTTATTAGGATCACTAATGGATTCCTTGTGCACTAGTCTCGACACTAGGACTGCTGGTGTTCACAATTGATTCAGGTGAGGAACTTCTAGGTCTCACTCTAGGGGATCTTTATGGAATGTTGTAGTCACGTCCTATTCTCGGTGACTCTGCAGACTCTCCCGAATCTACTCTCTCAGAAACTGGGCTATACTCATCCTCTTCGTCACAAGACCCTTCATCTAGGTATGACCTACATCCATATTCACCCTCCCTGGGTAGGCTATAGGCCCTCCTGCCTCCTGCTACCTTTATCCTCTTTCCTGACTGGAACCTCCTTCCACTTCTCAAGAATCCAATGTCTAACTCATCCTCAAAAATTCTAGGGAACATCTCTTCTTACTACCTTCCATATTACTCCTAACGCTTACAAAGCATATCTACTTCACAGACTGCATGACTCAATCACTACGACAATCTCCCTATCCATTTTCCTGCGATCACCCATATTTTTGAGCTCTCTTCTCACACGATTACCAACATTTTAGAATCCATCCAATATTCTATCTCCTTCTTCATTTGGTTCCACAACATCTCCCTCAATTTGATCAATAGGTCCCATCAACAGAACCATTTGTTGGCCACTTTTAACCGCTCGTGCAACCTTGGTTCTGCATAGCCAGTCGATCCAACAACTACCTGAGATACCGGCCCGATAGAGCAAGCCCCGTCGGCAACAACTGGGAAGTAGGCACAGTCTCACCCAAGATATCTCATAAATGGGAAACCAACGGAACCATGTTTCCATGATTTTTGAGGGATTATAGTCCCTTGGCTCTTAGCCAAGGAGCTCAATGAAGGCAACAGGGTGGCTGGATAGAGGAGTCAGTTTTGTGTGACCAAGCACAAACATATGTCATCGCACATGACTTGACCTTCATTTCCACCTCACAGCTGACTGTTATCAATCGGACCCACAACTCATGTTTCAACTCAATACAAAAGCATACAAGCCAGCATATACACGTTCAATTCAATGATTCCTTTCTAAGCCTTCATCTAATTGTTACAGAATAGCATTATGGACTTAAATAGTCTTTAACATTATTCAAAAAGCAAATAAAAACCATTTATATAAATATTCACCACATCAATCATTCATTTGAACACAAGAGATAACGTGGAAACCCATCTGGGAAAAACCACCAAGGTGCTCTTCATCTAGCATGAGAAAGGATATAGCACCTTTCAGTTTTTAGGATGCAGACTAATCTTAATATATGTCTTCAAGATCAGAGTTATGGTTCTCATGCTCTCTATCTTATTTCTCCTAATCTACTACTATCACCTATACATCTGCACACCTACTGGATGAACCTTCCTAGGATCTGCACCGCATTAGTAGAGCTTTCCTATTGTACTAATTCTGACTACCTCTTGCATATTCCTTACTACTCACCTCTTTAGATCTAATCTCTGCAGCATATATAGATCTCAACCATCAAACCTACTTTTGAATTACGACTAACAAAAAGCATCCTTCTAACTATTGAATCCCTCCTATTTATATTATTTTACATGACCATGCAGGGTCGACTGCTTACAAGTAGTCTGTTAACTGTCACCATCAGCCACCCCTCAGAATACAGTTGTGGTGATCATGACTTGACATGAGGCACTAACAGCCTTACTTACAGTGTGCTTCTACTCATGTGGCATCCACTGAATTAAGCCTATTTCCACACCCACGACCGCCCTGCCGCTTTTTGGCTATTTATCATTTGCACGCTTCTGCGCTTGCCCTTCCTTTGTTGTGCACCTCTCTATTCTACATGCGCAGTTCCTTCACATCCTGTGTGATCTTCCTTTAATTATGTCGTGATATTCCTTACTACTCCCCTCTTCAGATCTAATCTCTACATCGTATACAGATCTTAGCCATCAAACCTACTTTTGAATTACGACTAACAAAAAGCAACCATCTAATTATTGAATCCCTCCTATTTATATTATTTTATATGACCACGCAGGGTCAATTGATTACAAGCAATCTGTTAACTGTCACCATCAACCACCCTTCAGGATACAGCTGTGGTGATCCTGACTTGACATGAGGCACTAACAGCCTTAGCTACAGCATGCTTCCACTCGTGTGGCATCCACTGACTTAAGCCTACTTTCGCACCCACGACCGCCCTGTCACTTTTCGGTCATTTATCATTTGTACACTTCTGTCCTTGCCTTTCCTTTGCTACGCACCTCTCTATTATGCATGCGCGGTTCCTTCTCATCCTTTGCGATCTTCCTTTGTTTCTATCATGATATTCCTTTGTTTTCCTTGCACGTGTGCTGCATATTTTCTAGTTGTGCACACACACTTCTTCCCTATGCTCCTTTCCTAGGCCAACATTCGCTCATCATGACATGAAGAAGCATGAATATTTAGATGGGAAGAACAACATGCTTAATTTACATGATACACTAGATTCATCAAAGCGATTTGTTCCAATGGAATGGTAAGAAGACTGGAATGGTTAGGGTTATTGTCATTGTTGTATATGACACACTTCAGTCGAAGCGCAGGAGTGAACCCATGTGTGAAATAGTCATTGGTGTCCTTTCATGGTGGATACCTTTGGCTCGATGAACAAACATTTGTGGATGTCCAAATTAACGCAATAATTACATGCCTAACATTAGCATGTATATATTCAACATCATATTTAAGGAAAGAGAGGGACACTGTGTTTGAAAATAAGAAGGATAAAAATGATTTGTGCATAGATAGCATAAGTTTCCTCATCGCCTTGATTAATGACCATACTATTTGATTCATTACAAAGGTATTAGCTATAAAATTATTGTGGAATATGTGAATGAACCAGTGTATTGCGGGTGTGGTTACGCTAGCTGAATTCTGTGCGGAGGGAGTTCAAATCAACTAGTCGCATTATTTGTTAAATGAGTTACTAACAGATGCATTATGGTCACATGAAAAAGGTAATGCATTCCACTATTCCTGGCTACTGATTTTCATTTCATTTGTCGCATGGGTGGAACCACCAAACTACCAAGAGGTAGACCTTCCAGTACACTGTAGAGGAGATCAGTACCAGAATCTCGGGTTTGACAAGGATAGGAAGGACAGACAGCAAGATAACAACGTGGAATTTCCTACGGCAGTAAAATAAGCTTTGAATAAAAATCTAGTAGACTCAGGTAATGTTCGAGTACACAAGGTACTCCCAAAAGACCGAACACCTTGAGAAACCGCTTCACATAAATAGATCACAGATCAACACACCAATGTTTGTCATGTGGTTAAAATGCTCGAGAGGGAAATAGTCCATGGCCCCAGCCAAATAGCTACTTGGAGCAATTTATTATGCAAAAGAAAGAAATTTACATGAGCTTCTCATAATCGATCAACTAGCCAAGGACCCTCTATGCTCTTTAAATAGAGATCATAGACCAATCAGGTGTTAAGCCATGGATCAATGGTAGGTATGATCTAAGAGAAGTTGATCCATCAGATCATTCTATGTCTAGAACATATCGTGACCGTCGGATTAGAATATTTACAAATGCATACTAATGCATACTAAAGAAACAAACTTTTACCTAACGGATATATTACACAAGTTGATCTTAACTAACTCCTAAGTCTCTAAATATCCTAACATCCCCCCTTAAGAACAACTTGGGATAGGATTGAAGGATTTACAAAAGTGACATTATTAGGAGAAGGAAGGAGGCATTAGAGCCTTTCAAGAAGTCTATAACCTTTTACATCTTCAGAATATCCAACAAATATGCACATTTCACTTTTAGGCTACAATGCTTTCCGTTTTTCATCCGGAATGTAAGCCCATGCTTCACAACCAAACACACGAAAGTGACTTACATCTGGTTTAATTTTACTTCATGCTTCTTCTGGTGTTATACCTTGTAAAACTCTAGTGGGTGTGTGATTAACTATGTAATTTGCACAATTTATGGCCTCATCCCAATATTGAAGACTTAGTCCCTTAGATTGGATCATACAATTAGCCATTTCTTTCAAAGTGTGATTCTTTCGTTCAGCTACACCATTTTGTTGTGGTGTATATGGAACAGTGTGTTGTTGTTGGATTCCTTGTTTAGTGCAAAAAGTAGTGAACTTGTTGTTAACATATTCTCCTCCATTTTTAGATCTTAACTTAATAATTTGATGACCAGATTGTTTTTCAACAAGGGCCTTGTAGGCCAAGAACATGTTAAATTCTTCGCTCTTAATTTTTAGGAAGTAAACCCAAGTGCGTCTGGAGTAGTCATCAATGAAACTTAAGAAATATTTGAAACCAGAAAAGGAAGCAGATGGAATAGGGCCACACAAGTCACTATGCACAAGCTCCAAGGGAACCGAGGCGTGCCAAGAGGCACGTTTGTCAAAACTGTCCCGATGATGTTTTTTGAGTACACAACTGGAACAAACACCATCCTTGCATGATACCATCAGAAGACCAGTCACCATATTGTCTTTACATAGTTGTTGCAATGAGCAATAATTTAAGTGACCAAATCGCTCATGCCAAAGTTTGCTCAAGTTATCACTATGAGCAACAAAAACTGAAGGAAAAGGTGATGACCCAAAGTTGTTAAATTTGTACAACCTGGTAATATCATCAACAGTTCCAGTAGCAAGGACATTTTGAGGATTTTTAAAATCCTTTATTACAACTTGGTGAGGTGTAAACGTCAAAGTTTTACCTTCACCTAAATGAGTAATTTGATAGACTGATAACAAATTGCAGGAAATTTTTGGAACACATAGTACATCACTGAAATGACCATTTTCTATTGGAACTATTCCAGATCCTACAACACTTAGAGATCTATCATCACCAACAAATATTTGTTTGGTGTTACGTTCATCCATAGTAGAAAATATGGCTTGATCCTTAGCCATATGATAAAATGCTCTAGAATCAATAAGCCATTCATTTGAAGTAGAAGAAGAAGATGTAGTATAAGAGTAACCAGAAGCACAAAGTGCATGTCCATGAGAGTTAGACTCTGAAGATGAATCTATGCTGATGTGGTGCTTCTTCATTGCTGCTTCCAAGGCTATCGTCTTCTTGAAACACTTAGATTCATCATGATTATCTTTCCCACAAAAATTGCAATGACGCTCAGTCTTCTTTCCTTTTTGCTTGGATCCTTTGTCATTTTTTAAAGAAGGAGCTGAGTAAGAGGGTTTGGGACCCTTGTTGTTTGGCGTATTATTGCGAAAATTTTGTTTCTTGGGAGGCTTGGACTTTTCTTTATGTTGGGACAATAAGGATTTCCCAGATGTATCTGCGTTGTTAATTATTCCAAGATGAATGAGATTATCTTCCTCTCTAATTAAGGAATCACAAAAGGATTCAAGGCTAGGCTCTTGATAGCTAGCTGCAGTCAAAGATTCTTTCATGGAGTAGAATGTAGATACAAAAACAGAATATGTGGGTCCAAGTTTTGAAAGAATATGATAAATACATTGTTTGTCTTCTTTCTTATTCTTGCATTCTGTACATAACAGTCTAAGAGTTTTATACTTAGATAAATAGTCTTGAATGCATGAAAAATCATTTGGATTCAAGGAAAGAAACTCATTCTCAAATTGATGACCCCGAATTTCATTGTGTTTACGAAACACAGATTCCAACTTTTCTCAAGCGAGATTAGGTTCATCAATTCCAGATATGTGGAATCGCAAATCAATAGAGATTGACATCCCAATCAATCCACAAGCTTCATCACATCTATTTGCCCATTTAATTTTCTTATCATTACCAGTGGGTTCTGTTTCTTTCCCTGAGGTTATCCTAAAAAGTCCCCTACTTCACAGAACATCCTCCATACGAGATTTCCATGAGAAATAGTTAGAACTTGTAAGTATAATATCACAAGGGGCGGCCATAAAATAAAATAATGGCTGAAAGAATAGAAACTAACTATCTGGATGCAAAGAGCTCGAAAAAATAGGTGGTTTTAAAAAAATGGCACTTAAAACTGATTCTGGATAATGAAGTTATGCTTGATCAAAGAAAATGTTGAAGATGTCCCCAATAGCGACGTGGCAGATATTAGCTTGACCAACCAAAAAAAAGAAGCCCCCTCTTACTAAGATCAACCTTTGACAATCACTTTTACAATAAAGTTTCTTTGAAGTGAATCACTTTTGTAGAATAAGTGATGTTCACTTTTACAATTATGTGACTTTAAAATAGTGCGGCAATAAATTAAAAGACTTAAGTGACTCACTTTTATTTTATTTTATTTATGTGAGATGCACTTTTACAATAAAATAACTTGAAAATAGAAATTTCATGCACTAAAAAGTAGCTTAATAAGACCTATTAAGTAATAAAGCAACTTTGGACCAAGTGAGCTAAGTTTAAAAGGTACGTAAAATAATGGAAAGAGGAAGGGGGATTTTTTTTTTCTTTTTTTTACTCTTCTTTCTCGTTCTCCATGCTTGCTTTCTTTTCCTGCAAATCACAAAAAAAAACGAAAAACAAAAACAAAAAAAAACTTTTTCCACACAATGGGGTTAGATCTTGGTTAGCTCACCTGAAAAGTCTAAGTTTTCAAGTTTTCTCGTTGTTTCTGATTTGTCATGATCACACAAGATGCACGGCAAAGAGCATACGTAGCCGAGAAGACAAGAAAAAAAAACAAACTTTCCCTTACTGTTTCTAATTCACCGCGATCACGTAAGGTGCACGGCAAAGAGCATACGCACTCAGGGAAGGCAACAGTCAGAGACTAAAACATAAAAGATCTAATAATAAACTGATAAAATATTGGAGATTTAAAAAAAAACAAATCCATCACTATAACCTTATACCTTCAGATTTGCCGAAATGGGTGTTTCTGGAACAAACAGAAACGGTTTTCGGTGAAATGAAAACTATTTCCCAATGGAAACGGCACTTCAGACACAATGGAATAGCTTCCATGGGACAAAAATGTACAAAAAATCTACAACCATAAACCCTTTCAAAGTTTCAGCAACATCGGTTCCAGATCTTGATCAAAACCGAAAGCGGCTCTTCATAAACGCTCTGATACCATGTTCGGGTACACATGGTACTCCCAAAAGACTGAACACCTTGAGCAACCGCTTCGCACAAATATATCACAGATCAACACACCAATGTTTGTCACATGGTTAAAACCCTCGAGAGGGAAACATTCCATGGCCCCAACCAAATAGCTACTTGGAGCAATTTATTATGCAAAAGAAAGAAAGTTACATGAGCTTCTCATAATCGATCAACTAGCCAAGGACCCTCTATGCTCTTTAAATAGAGATCATAGACCAATCGGGTGTTAAGCCACGGATCAATGGTAAGTATGATCTAAGAGAAGTTGAACCGTCGGATCACTCTATGTCTAGAACATATCGTGACCGTCGGATTAGAATATTTACAAATGCATACTAATGCATACTAAAGTAGCACAATTTTACCTAACAGATATATTACACAAGTTGATCTTAACTAAGTCCTAAGTGTCTAAATATCCTAACAGGTAATAATGCAATTAATTTCCTGAGTACTTTATCAGAGGAATATTTGAGTACAATGGGAATTAAAGAAAGAATTATAGTGATCATCTGGGCTAGGAAGGTAGTGGGAAAGAATCAACATATAGAAACTGTGCAGGCAAAGATTGACATAATGTAGCATCAGGTGAATATTTTCAAAATCTCATATGCATCTCTTTTTCAGAAATGTTTTCCTTCCTTTTGGGAAGAAGAGCGTAAACTTTTTTCTTAGGTTGAATATCAGGCATTGTTTTAAATGTAGATTGGACCACAAGAAATTTGAAGATATCAACCAATCTCTATCAAGGAAAACTATGGTTGATAAATTAGCAGTGGATTTTGAGATAATAAATACTTTCATAACAGTATTTTCCCAGGTGTCGCCCATTTCATATGTGGATCATGTGGAATTGAGAATATTGGTGAAAGAAATGGACAATCTAGAGCTGCCATATGTGGACCAGTGGAAGACAATAGAGAAGTTCGGTAGAACAAAGTACAAGCTACATCAATAAAGAAGTTCGATCAATTTTGAAGACTAGTTTATATTTTGAAAATGTAATAGAGTTCTGAGTAGTTAGTTTGTTAGGAGTTAAATGAAAAGTGTAATAAGGTAGTTGTTTTTTCCTACTTTTAGCATAGAACCAGTTATCATCTCAAGGATCATTTGATGTATTTAAGCAACTTTTTACAATGTATTAAGGGTTGGAACCCATGAGAAAGAACTGAATTTTGTAAGAGAGCTTCAAGATTAAAAAATATTTCAGAGGGAAGCATGTTTTCTACATATATTCCCGTGTTATTTATTTTACACTCTGTACTTTGTTTTCTGCATGTGAATGTGTTTCATGTTTACCTTTCCATTCTATTCTCTTTTCATGCTTGAATGAGTGTATATTAGGTTAGAATTCATACTCTTCTGCTCTGATCCTTTACTTTCAAGCATTCACAAAAAAATTTCCACTAAAGTTAGCATTGGATTCATCTTGTGATGCCCATGTTAATGGACTATTTCTTTATTCTTCCTTATCGCCAAACAACTAGCATTTTGACTTTAAAAGAGTAGCTACCCTGCCTTTGTTAAGAATTCCATTGCAAAGCAATGTCATTACATTTTTTCATATTTAACTCCATGCCGAATTACCACCATTTTCATCCATTGTTACTATTAAATTTTATTTCTTTTCAAAATATATCTAGCCTTTGAGTTTATCTATTGAGAGATCCCTATGTTAGCAAAGAAGCTAACTTTCCTCCTAAGCATTGGTTTTGTGGTTCCCTTGGGATTATCCTTTCACGACCGAGGGTAAATTTTGAGTGCTAACAGTCGTAACACGTCAGATACGACCTTGTCGAAAACTTGAAGAAAACATAAGAGGATGTGTGACGTGAGACAGAGGTAACAATGGAAATCTTCCAAGATTTTCAAAGTAAAGTTGTCACAAATGTGGAAGTTGACAAGTAGCATTACATGGCTCAGGACGAGCCACAAGTGAGTGTTCAGTACCTATTGGCCCTATGAAAAAGACATGTGGAATTTAATTATAATTATTCCTGATAATGTGACAAATCTAGTTGCAGGAAGGAAAAGGAGTTGCGACAAAAGTACAAAAGGAAGAAAAGAAGCAGATGAAGGAAGAATAGAAGAATACAAGGTGGAAATATCTAAGGAAATAATTAGTCGTAGAGGAAGTTACAACAGAAAAATAATTCGTGAAGGAAGAGAGTTCACAAAGGAAGATTTAGCGACAGAAGAGAAGCCGCAGCAGAAGGAAAATATGCGACGAGATCAGTTGCAAGGGAATAAACCATTTCAAAAGGTGTGAAGTGGCTGAAAATGACAGTTCAAGGAAGATCGTGGGTAAGAGGTCGACTAGATTTGGTGGGAGACACATGTGTGTTAATGGATAAAAGCATCTTTTTAATTCTGGTCGTTAGTGCATACTGACAAATGTCACTAGAATAGGAATGACAGCAGGTTGGCTAGCTGAATGAAGTTGGTTGATAGCGACATGTAAGAGTCTATAAGAATGAATAACGCAGGTTGTGTGTGGGTTGCGCCTAGTTGTTTCTTACGTAATTACCTGCATAGTTCACTTACAGAGTGAGTTAGTTGTTTTTTGTCTGTAAGAAGAGTCAAATAGTCTATAGCTGAGTGCGCACAAGTATAGGAGAAGAGTGAACAACAGAAGAATATACAGAATGAGAGGAGAGTGAAATATGTATAGAAAATAGAAGAATATCTAGACCAAATTCTGCAGTTGAGTGCGCATGCAAAAGGTGCCATATATTTCTCATGTTAAATTAAGAGCAACTTTGTATTTTTTCCCGAATGGGTTTCCATGTTGAGTAATGTGTCATTGCATAGATTATGAATGTGTTTATGTCACGTGGATGTATATGATGAATATGCTTAAGTGGCAAGAATGTATATTGTGATTAAGTGTTTATGAATGATTTATCTTACGCATGAATCGCAATATTGATAGATAACCTATGTGTTAATATTATATTTTTCTAATAATCCTTATGATGGATAATTCAAGTAGTGTCTTGCATGTGCACAGTAAGGTTAAGCATTACACCCACCGTCTTCGATCGGGCAAGTTGGTAAGGTACCAAGGGAGAAGAAATCCCCACCCAACTACGAAAACGTGGTTCTATAGTTACCCATAAGAGATATCTTGGGTGAGAATGCATTTGCGTGCAGGACAATATTTGAGCCTTGCTCTGTTGGGCCAATATCTTGGGATTTTTTGCATGAAATAGAAGGTCTAAACTTCGGTCGAAGGGAGGAAACAGCAAAAATGTTCCTCTAGTAACTCCATATACTCGTCTATTATGATGAGGGCGTAGAAATCCTATTATCATGTAGACATAACACTTCTACCCAAATCACGAATGACATCCATGAGTGGCATTATCAATGTATTTTTTGCAAAATCCAGTTAAATGAAAGGATATTCCTTGATTGGTTTCTTAAAAACTTACTCCCCCTATCTTCAAGGATGTTGCATATGAGCGCTCGTAAACCGAGGAAGAAGCAATACTCAAAGCACATCAGTTAGACCTTATCTATGTCCAATCGAGTTACCTTTATACCATCATACATGATGCTCCTCATGTAGGATCCTCATGAAAATATATTTTGGGGGCATCCCATGCTCCTGACGGAGTCATTGGCTACGTTATGTAACACCTGCACCTATACACAGCCTCTCTTTCAATGTCGCCTCACTCTGGTAACACCCCTAGTGTTTCCCAACCTAGTTACACCCCTAATTTCTCATGCACAGTGGATTAGTCTAGAGCCACACCTTCAAATTTTTCTCATGCACCCATTCCTCACGTTCACGGACTAAATTTCTTAGAACATGCTTGTAATGGAAAAACAATAGGCTATGCAACCACTCCAAGTGCTCCCACCTAATACCCATTCTTTGACAGAAATTCTCTAGTCTGTGTGGATAGCAGACTGTTTCCCTAGTCCAAATGGTATGGATCTAGAAAAAATGAATCACATCAATGTATCCTCTCCCTAGATTGTTAAAACACTTGAATTATAAGCTTTTTACCTTGTAACAAAAATTACCATTATGTTCTGAATTCCTTCAAAATCGATTGTACCTGCAAAAGAATGATCTAGACAAGACACAAAAGGTGAAAGAAATAAGATAATTTAACATTCTATGCTAACAATAAAGGAGGAAAGTGTTGCCGCCTTTCACACACATGGGTCACGTGGCAGAAATCTTCAAGCCACTCAGTGTGTCCTTGGGGGAAAGTCTCGAGTCAAGGTTGCCACCTTGTTCTTGACTCCTCCATTTAGGCTCAACTCCTAACGAAGCCAAGGGGGGGTAGACCCTATTAACTTACTAAGGATAATTACTTAGTGTTGTGATGTTAAACTGATTGAGTTACTTAGGATTTTGCAATTTAACTATAGATGATCAAAGATGGCAAGATACAAAATATGAACACACGAAAGCACAATGCTGAGACACAATATATATATAAAACAAGAAAACAACCAGTGCCTTAGAATGGAGTCAAAAAATAGAAACAATGTACTTGCATGTGCTTGGAGTGAGTGTTTTGTGATTGCCTCTTGGTATGTTTTAAGTTAAAATTGAAGTGTGAGTTGATTAAAATTAGGCAAAGGGGGGACTCCAGATATACCCTAGAGTACTTGGAGTATGTCCAAAACTAAACCTTCACGGCTACCCGCAAGGAATATGTGGACTGAAATGGAGTCTCTAGGGCTATTGTTCATAACACACCCATTAGGGTGTGACAGAGATCGGCACCCCGAGGTCACTTTTCAGAAGTTCCTGCTTCCTTTGCGTATTTTGCCACCGTGATGGTTCGATCTAGGTGTTGGATTTTCACCTGTTGGTTTGTTAATTTGGGAGAGTGAGTCCTAATTATACTACTCACTCAAGTGTGTTTGATACAGCTTGAATGATTGGACGAACCATAGCCAAGTGCAGAGCATACACATTGGAGTCTTGTCAATTTTAGTAAGTTTTAAACTGGGTGTTCTTGTTTAAAAGAAAACCCTCCAAAAACCTCTTTCAATCCAAGTGGATCTCAATCAGGGAATTGAGGAGGGGTTAATTTTATAATAGCTGAAAAACAAATGATCAAAAAAGAAAACAGATACACAATTCTAGTTTTCTAATTAGTCCTACCACGAATCTCTTTCCCCTTTCAGGTCAATCGAGAAGCCGTGGGGTAAGTATTAAGATTACTTTGAAATATAAAGTATGGAATATGAAAATAATAATAAAATAAATTATACTACCCTAAAAATTATATCAATGCTAGTTTAAATAGAAATGAGCAAAAAGCAACAAAAAAAAGGACACCGACGCAAATCCCCCCAGGGGGGATGGGGAATGGGCTCGAAAGATCCTATTAAAAAAAATATTTTTATTAACAGTGGTTACAATATCAGAGAACTGATATAATTCCTCTTGATCCTTATATGGATTGAAATCAAGAGCTTACAAGGTACGAAAATCAAAGGTTTTAGTCAAATGGGAGACCCCTGGGGCGATTTGAACGCTCCTGAGGACACTTCCAAACAGCAGCTTCCTTTATTTTCTGTTACACCTGCTAAAAACCAGTGAGCATGTCAGAATAACATATGCCCAAAATCACTTTAAGAGTACCTTTGGATCAGCCTACCTTAACTAAAAAAAAATGAACTTAAAACTAGCTAAACAGGTGAAAAAGGAACCAAGGAAAGCAAGATTTCCTTGGGATCTTAGCTTGTTGTTTGTGCAGCCAATGAAATATGCAATGATTGCTGGATTTATCTTTTATAACAGAAAAGAGAAATCTAATGCATGCAAGCTACAATTTTTCTTTAAATTTCCATGCAAAAAGGACGATTTCCCGCATCTTCCTTTCCTTTCTGTCAAACCTGCTAAAAACCAGCAAGCATAATTAGAATAAAATATGCCCAAAAGCACTCTGAAAGTACCTTTGGGTCAGCTTAATTTTAACCAAAAAAAACTAGGTTAAGACTAGTTAAAAAGGGGTAAAGAGGAACCAAGGAAAGTAGGCTTTCCTTGGGATCTTGGCTTGTCTTTTGGGCAGCCAATAATATGTGCACTTTTATTGCAGAATATGAAATTTAACGTACAGCAAACAGAAATAAAATGCATGCAAGATACAAATTTTCTTTAAAATTACATGCACAAAAGGACGATTTCCCTAAAGCTAGATCTAGAATGCTTATGAAACCTTTTAAGAGCAAGATCTAGACTATGGGCTTTGAGAGGATAGATCTATGTTGAAATTACTTTTCAAATGATAGATCTAAACCAAATCAAAGCTATGAACAAAGTAACCGGGTAATAGAGTTGATCTTGAAGGAGTTAGAACTAGGATTGAGGTGTTGCTGCTATTGTACTGTTGTTATTGTTCATTTGAAATAAAGAGAAGCTTTGGAGGCAAGACGGTGTTGTGCCATTGTATGTGTGGATGATGATTGCCATTATTTTACTAAGGTAACATGTATCTGTGTTCATGATTTGCTAAATTGCTTTTAGATCCATTGTTAAGATTGATAATAAGCTTATTATAATCTTGATAGGAAAGGTGCTTTTCAATAATTTTATTGGCCATCTCTTTCCTTTGATGCATGTTTAGAGATCTAGATTCAACATGTCCTATAAGATTATATGCATGTTATTTTGAATCTCTGTGTATGTACTAATCGGATCTCACAAGTTTTTTGACAAGTTTCTTGATTTCAGCTGAGTTGTAGGTTCCTACATTGGAGAGGATGTTGATCTAGTTTGCTTCTTCACTCTCTCCAAAACCTTCCAAAGGCAATAGTCCCTCGACATTCCACCTGAAAGCTCCACTGTGGATCTTCAAGGAAACCAGCATTTCTCTCCTCCTCTTCCTCCCTCAAGATCAACTCTTTTACCCATTTACTTTGTTAATAGCTTTTATTTGGTTTAGATCTATCATCTTAAAATTAATTTCAACATAGATCTATCCTCTCAAGCATTCTAGATCTAGCTTTAAGGAAATCATCATTTTATGCATGTAATTTTAAAGAAAATTTGTAGCTTGCATGCATTTGATTTATTTTTGCTGTACGTTAAATTTCATATTCTACAATAAAAGTGCACATATTATTGGCTTCCCAAAATCCAAGCCAAGATCCCAAGGAAAGCCTGCTTTCCTTGGTTCCTCTTTACCCCTTTTTAACTAGTCTTAACCTAGTTTTTTTTGGTTAAAAGTAAGCTGACCCAAAGGTACTTTCAGAGTGATTTTGGGAATATTTTATTCTAATTATGCTTTCTGGTTTTTATCAGGTTTGACAGAAAGGAACGGAAGCTGCTGTTTGAAAGTGGCCTCATGAGCGTTCAAATCCCCCCAAGGGGCTCCCATTTGACTAAAACCTTAATTTTCGCACTTTGTAAGCTCTTGATTTCAATCCGTATAAGGATCAAGAGGAATTATATCAGTTCTCTAATATTGTAACTATTTTTAATAAAATTATTTTTTGAATAGGCTCTTTCGAGCCCATTCCCCATCCCCCCTGGGGGGTTTGCATCCATGTCCTTTTTTTTGCTTTTTCATTCATCTTTCTTAAATGTAGAATTGATATAATATACAGAGTAGTATAATTTATTTCATTATTAATTTTATATTCCATACTTTATATTTCAAAGTAATCTTAATACTTACCCCATGACTTCCCGATTGACCCGAAAGGGGAAAGAGATTCATGGTAGGACTAATTAGAAAACTATAATTGTGCATCTGTTTTCTTTTCTATAATTTGTTTTTCAGCTATTATAAAATTGACCCCTCCTCGATTCCCTGATTGAGATCCACTTGGATCGAAAGAGGTTCCTTGAGGATTTTCTTTTAAACAAGAACACCCATTGTAAAATTTACTAAAGCTGACAAGACTCCAATGTGTATGCTCTGCACTTGGCTGAGGTTCGTCCGATCAGTCAAGCTGTATCAAAAGAACTTTAGTGACTAGCATAATTAGGACTCACTCTCCCAAATTAACAAACCAACAGGTGAAAATCCAACACCTAGACCAAACCATCACGGTGGAAAAATACCCAAAGGAAGCGGGAACTTCTGAAAAGTGACCTCGATGCGCCAATCTCTGTCACACCCTAATGGGTGCATTATGAACAATAGCCCTAGAGACTCCATTTCAGCCCACATATTCCTTGTGGGTAGCCGTGAAGGTTTAGTTTTGGACATACTCCAAGTACTCTCGGGTATATCTGGAGTCCCCCCCTTCACCTAATTTTAATCAACTCACACTTCAAATTTAACTTAAAACGTACCAAGAGGTAATCACAAAACATTCACTCCAAGCACATGTAAGTACATTGATATTATTTTTTACTCCATTCTAAGGCATTGGTTATTCTCTTTCTTTATATATATATTGTGTCTCAGCATTGTGCTTTTGTGTGTTCATTTTTGTATCTTGCCATCTTTGATTGTCCATAGTTAAATCTTGAACTCCTAAGTAACTCATTCAGTTTAACATCACCATACTAAGTAATTTATCCTTAGTAACTTAATAGGGTCTACCCCCCTTGGCTCTGTTAGGAGTTGAGCCTAAACGGAGGAGTCAAGAACAAGGTGACAGACTCAAGACTTGCCCCCAAGGACACACCGAGTGGCTTGAATATTTATGCCATGTGACCCAGGTGTGTGAAAGGTGGCAACAGAAAGCAATGAATAATTCACATTAACACAATTATTCTTGGGAAAGGGAAACACATTTGTATTAATAAAATGAAGATGAAAACTACAACCAAGTCTTGATGTCAAGAAGAATTCCCTATGAGCATCTTACCTCTATGAGTAGATTGGGTAGGTGACAACATAGATTGAAAGTCAACATTAGGATATGTGTTCATGCTTGCAGAAGGACCAATCATCTGGTCAAGCAAGAAGCAGGGTGCCATAGCACTCTCATCTACAGAATCAAAGTATAGGGGAGTTGTAAATGTAGCAACTCAATGTTTGTGGTTGCAGGGAATACTTGGAGAATGTGGCTTTGAATCAGAGTTTTAAACTATTATCTGCTATGATAATCAAATCACCATTTGAATCTGCAATGATACAGTTCAAAGACAACGAACCAAGCACATTGATATCCATATGCACTACATCAGACAGCTTGTGCATGATGGTACCATTCATCTACTCTTCTGTGCATCTTCAAAACAAGTAGCAGACATCTTCACCAAAGGTTTTTGTGAGAAGACATTCAGCAATCTCAAATCACTACTGGGGATTTCTGATCATGCTATGAAGCATGATTGATGACAAGTTTTCCAAAAAAAAATTTCCTTTCCATGTTTAAGGGAGGATTTGCCCACTAGCTTTTTGCCTCTTTCCTTGGTTGTATGGACAAGCAGTATGTAAAGGGTGACAAAACCTTGTTGCTAGGACCTATAGTTTTCTACTATTTACTCATAAATTCAGGCTTAAAGGGGGGTGTTAGAATAATCAACCCATAGTTTCCTACCTTGGACATTAATTAAATCATTTTTGTCTTATTACCTAGTTTCCTAGATTCCACTCTATGCTAGGTGCCTTCTAAATGTCCTAGAAGTCAACACATGCTAAAACTGAGTCATGGAATGCTTGGGAAACATCTTGGAAACCCATTTTAGAATTTTTTCTTTATTCCATATCCTCCAAAGTGCATATATACGTTTTTTGAAAAGCTACCTGTTTTATTGAGATTTAAGGCAAAAGGAAAAGCTAGACTAGGTGTAGTTGAATTCTTTTTTTTCCATGTCATCCTCCCTCCTTTTCTCCTATTAAAAGCATGTATGATTTGTATTTCCATCCCTCATTATCTTTCCTACTTGACTTAGCCAATTCATGAGCATCTTGGTGGATTTGGAAACTGCTTTATGCACCTATGGGGGATTTGACTAGATTTAGTAAGCCTGCTTTTTGACCTTTTCGAATGTAATCCTTATCCATTCAAATATCTCACATAATTATATATTGCAGCAGCCTATTACTTCACAAGGTTGGATATTGTACACTTACTCAATAAATATTAGTGTTATGCTCCAATTTTAGTCTCCTTTGGTGTTAATTTTGCATGTTTGATTAGCAATTTTGTGAGCGTAATTGTCCTATCTCTTGGGTTCAATTCCCACATGGTATCAAATCCTTTGTATATCAATTTATATCCTTCCATATTTCTATTGTAGGTTCGACTTCTTGACTGGGAGCATATTCTGCTGACTGAAGGGCACAGTTTCTGAGTTATGGACCAATCTCAAAAGATCATCTTGACTCCATTCAATTTCTTTGAGTGGAAATATGAGATGGAGATATTGTTGAGAGTGAAAGGTCTCTACAGGGTGACTATGGAAACTAAGGTAGATCCCAATGTAGCTGCATAGAAAATCAAATGGCACAACAGGAGGGATGAGGCCTATGGTCTTTTGTGTCTGAGCATTTCAAGTGACCTCCTCTTCCATCTTGATGGATTGAAATCACCTAATGAATTGTGGAAGAATATTGTAGATATTTTTGGTAAGACAGATGAGATGAGAGGACATCATATCGAGAATGAGTTGATCTCCTTGAGTCCCATTAGCTTCAAATCCTTGCAACTCTATTTTTCCAAGTTTAAAGTCCTTGTTTTGTAGCTAAAACAGTGTGGGATTGAAAAGAAGGAAGAGCAACTAGTTTTGGCCATACTCTCTAAGATTGGCCCTGACTATTCGTTGTTTGTTTCGACCTTCCATGCAACCAAGTTGGAAGCTCGAGCCTAGAAGATTCCTAAGCTTGCAGAGTTCATGGAATCCCTCACACAGGAACAAGATAAGTTGGTGATGATGGGCACCATAAAAACATCCAAATACAAAGCTTTGGTTGCTGGAGATTCAAGGCTGGATTCAAAAAGCAAGAAAAAAGATAAAAAGACACCTGAGCAAAAGAGAGACAAGAACAAGTCTCAAGAGGAGCCCCAAGGTTCCAAGAAGAACTCCCAGAAGAAGAAGAGCAAAGGAGAAATGAGCAAGTGAGCATACTGCAGTAAGGGCTATCATCCTAAGAGATCTTGTATGAAGAAGCAAATTGACATGTTCACCCAATTCCTGGAAAAGAATAACATCTCCCTTCATGGTTCCTCAAAGAAGAGGGAAGGAGGATCAAATTCAGAGGACAAAGAGAGAGTACATGCCTTGGTTGCTGGCACATCAAGCTCACCTAGCTTCATCATAGACTATGGAGCTTCTAGACATATGGTTTCGACAAAATAGACATTCTCCTATCTTGACATGTCGAAAGGTCCACCAATAGTTTTGGGAGATGACTCTTTCACTGACAGTTTGGGGGAAGGGAAGGATTGATCTTGACCATGGTAAGTTCAATAATGTGTTGTATGTTCCAGGTCTTGCCTCTAATCTCTTGTCAGTGTATCAGATGACTCACACTGGGTCTCCAAAGAAGTTCATCTTCTTCCCTGATGATGTTGAAATCACTAATATTTTTAATGGTAAAGTCATAGCAAAAGGTGTTGTTGATCACACTTCAAAGGTATACATGTTTTCCCATTTTCTACCTCACTCAAACCCCTCTGCTCTTATGATTCATGCTAATGAGGTAAGCAAGATTTGGCATGAAATATTTGGCCATATTAACTACAAGTATCTTTCTGATTTGAGTGAAAGATATGGTCATAGGGTTACCAAAAATCAAGTTTTCTAAGGGAGTCTATCAAGGTTGTATCCTAGGAAAACACCCGGAGCACAAATATGAGAGAGCTAGTCATGAGAGAACCTCTGCAACTCTTGATTTGATCCACAGTGACATTTTTGGTACATTTCCCCATATTTCTATGAGTCAATCCAAATATGCACTGACCTTCATAGATGACTTTTCGAGGTATTGTTGGGTTCACTTCCTAAAGCATAAGTCTGAAGTTTTTGACCTCTTCAAAGTCTTTAAAGCCTTGGTTGAAAACCAGTCTGGGAGGAAAATCAAGATCCTCAGAGCTGAAAATGGTGGTGAGTATGTCAATTCTGAGTTTATTCAGTATTGTAAATATGTAGGTATTCAGATGCAGCATTCGATCCCTTACACACCACAGCAAAATGGTGTTGCTGAGAGAAAGAACAGGTCACTGAAGGAGATGGAAACCTGCATGATGGAGGCTAAGACTTTGCCACCAAAGTTTTGGGATGAGGCTATAAAGTGCACATCCTACATCTAGAATAGGGTGCCTCATAAGCATCTTGATGGTATGACTCCCTTCAAATATTGGAGTGGGCACAAGCCAGATGTGACCCATTTCGGGATTTTTGGCTCAAAGGCTTGGGCTAGAATTCCAACTGAAAAGAGAAAGGATTTGTATCCCCAAAGCCAAGAGTGCCAATTTGTTGGGTATTCTGAAGATTCAAAAGGGTACAATATGGTCAAATTGAGCACTAACAAATCTTTCATTGAAAGAAGTATTCAGTTCCAAGAAGAGCCTTTAGTAGCAGTCGAAGTTGGAGAGTCTTCTTCACCACCAGATCCATTGATTGTAAGTGGAAAGACTAATGAGTTTTCTGATTCTGATATGTATAATAATGATGATTTGATTGTAGATCTTGACAGTCCTACAAGACCAAAATGGGCAACAAATACCATTCATGTAGCTAGGGAACTAGCTAGAAATCCTAGTGACACTAGGAGGACTAGATCTCAGTTTGAGAGTGCCCTTTGTGTGAAAGATCCTCTATTTGCTAAGAAGTGCTATCTGATGGTTGAATCAGATGCATAGACATATGACTATGTGTCACATCATCCAATATGGCAAACATTCATGAGAGAAGAATTCAGCTTGCTCCAGAAGAAAAACACTTGGGAGCTGGTTGATTTTTCCCCAGGGAGGAAGCTAGTTCAATGTAAGTGGGTTTTCAAGACTAAGTTTGCTGCTGATGGTTCACCTTTGAATTATAAGGCAATATTGGTAGCCAAGGGATACTCATAAGTACATGGTATTTACTACAATGAAACCTTTGCACCAATGGCAAAGATGGACTCCATAAGGCTAGATTTAGCCATTGCAACTTTGAAGCAGTGGGAGGTACATCACATGGATGTGAAGTGTGCTTTACTAAATGGAGATATCACTGAATATATTTACATGCAGCAACATGAATGGTTTGTTTCTGATCCATATTTAGTGTGCATGTTAAATAAATCATTGTATGGGCTCAAGCAAGCCCCCAGGGCTTGGTATTCCAACATTGATGGATTTCTGTTGTCATTCAGTTTTGTTCAATGCAAGTCTAATCCTGATGCATATTTCAAGCTGATTCATGGTTCTTTGATGATTATTGTCGTGTATGTGGATGACCTTCTAATTATAGTAAGTTCGAAGAAATAGATTTCCTCCTTGAAAGATGCAATGAACCATGCATTTTCTATGACAGATTTGGGATTGTTGAGCCAATTCTTGGGTCTCAAAATTGCTCAATCCCAACATGGAATCAAAGTACATCAGTCCAAGCATGTCTTAGATTTTCTAAACAATTTCAACATGAAATATTGCAATCCAAGCAAGACTCCTTTCCTTTCAAGAGTTAAGCTTGAAAAAGCAGGTTCCCTATGGTAAATAATACACTGTATAGATAGTTGATTGGCTGTTTGCTTTATCTTACACACACTCAACCTGATATATCTTTAAGATACATGGATCAGCCTCATGAGATCCACTGGAGATAAACGAAAAGGATCCTAAACTTTGTTCAAGGAACAAGAACACATGGGATCTTCTACAAAGCAAAATCTGATCTTGATTTGATTGGGTTTACTGACAGTGATTGGGCAGGTGACAACATAGATTGAAATTCAACATTAGGATATGTGTTCATGCTTGTAGAAGGACCAATTATATGGTCAAGAAATAAGCAAAGTGCCATAGCACTCTCATCTATAGAAGCATAGTTTAGAGGAGTTGTAAATGCAGCAACTCAATGTTTGTGGTTGTAGGGAATACTTGGAGAATGTGGCTTCGAATCAGATTTTTCAACTATTATCTACTGTGATAATTAGTGCACCATTTGAATATACAATGATCCAGTTCAAAGACAATGAACCAAGCACATTGAGATCCATATTCACTACATCAAACAGCTTGTGCATGATGGTATCATTCATCTACTCTTTTGTGCATCTTCAGAATAAGTGGCAGACATCTTCACCAAAGTTTTTTGTGAGAACACATTCAGCAATCCCAAATCACTGTTGGGGATTGCTGATCATGCTGTGAAGCATGATTGATGACAAGATTACCAAATTTTGTTTTCCTGTCCATGTTTAAGGGAGGATTTTCCCACTAGGTTTTGGCCTCTTTCCTTGGTTATATGGACAAGAAGTATGTAAAGAGTGACTAATCCTTGTTGCTAGGACCTATATTTTTTTGATATTTACTCATAAATTCAGGATTAATGGGGGGTTTTAGAATAATCAACCCATAGTTACCTACCTTAGAAATTAATTAAATCATTTTTGTCTTATTACCTAGTTTCCTAGATTCCACTCTATGCTAGTTGCCTTCTACATGTCCTAGAAGTCAACACATGGTAAAACTTAGTCATGGAGAAATTGGGAAAAATCTTAGACACCCATTTTAGCATTTCTAATTTATTCTAGATCCTCCAAAGCACATATCTGCTTTTTTCTGAAAAGTTGCATGTTTCATTGAGATTTAAGGCAAAAGGAAAAGCTAGACTAGGTGTAGTTGACTTGTTTTTTTCCCACATCATCCTCCCTCCTTTTCTCCTAATAAAAGCATGTATGATTTGTATTTCTATACCTCATTAGATTTCCTACTTGACTTAGCCAATTCGTGAGCATCTTGGTGGATTTGGAAACTTCTTTATGCACCTATGGGGGATTTGACTAGATTTAGTAAGCCTTCTTTTTTACCTTTTCGAATGGCATCCTTATGCATTCAAATATCTCATGTAATTATATATTGCAAAATCCTATTACTTCTCAAGGTTGGCTATTGTACACTTACTCAATACAAATTAGTGTTATGCTCCAATTTCAATCTCCTTTGGTGTTAATTTTGCATGTTTGATTAGCAATTTTGTGAGTGTAATTGTTCTATCTCTTGGGTTCAATTTCCACACTATCACTATTTTTCCAGAATTTGGATGCTCTTACACTCTTCTTCCTCCCTTAACCATGAAGGGTAAGGGTGTATATAAAGGCAAAAATGGATAAGGTGGGTTGAATATTTTATTGAGAAGATTAAGGGATCATTCCATGGATATAGAATTCAATTTCCACCTATCGATATTCTTAGGGATGACGCTCCATGAGGGTTTCTTGGAGAAACTTCTCGATATCGTCTCTTTTTTTCACTTTTGGGAGGAGCATGACACTTTTTATAAGGGAAATAGGCATTGTTGAGGGGTACCGTTGGTTGTATAAAGGAAACAAGTGGAAACACTACACATTGTGATTTTGAAAAGTGCATTACCATCCTGGTACCACCTTTTTTCAATGTTCAAGACATGGTGGTGGCTCAAAAAAGGAAAAAATGCAAGGGAAGAATCTTCCTTTTTCACTTCTCTCATTCAAACTTTGAGGGAATGGAGCAAATACTGAGATACATATATCATGATTAGGATGGTAATTGAGATACCTATCCATACCATAATACCATAATCAATTTGGTCTCTCCAAACAAGTACAAAAATGAAAATCTCCATAGGGAGTCTCATCTGATCACATATAATACAAAATTCCCCATGCTCAAATGAATTAGGGGGTAGCACCACATGCTTCTAATCTAAGTATGATTCCTATGACTATGTATCCTCCTCGGTATTATCCTCCTCATCCTATCTCTCCTCCTCCATTGGCACATCTCCATGTTTCACCACTCTGACATACTCTACAACCACTATGATCCTCCTCATCAGAGATATCCACTGAGGTGGAGCTTGGTAATATGCACCAATGAGGTCCTCATCCAAATACTACCACCCATCATCAGTGACTCTCTCTAGTAGCCTCTCTACATCCAGCCATAATGATTCTAAAGTGTCACTTCGTCGCCTCCTCTTCTTGTGAGAAAGTGGATCTAATCCCTCCACCCTACCCATGCGTCACTGGAATTCCACTTGAGGATGTTTTCCCACATCTACACATGCAAATAGTATTTCATCAACATCAATCACATGTATAATGTAGCTACCAACTATGCTAGTAAACCAAAATATATGACTACAAACACAAAGAGTCATGCATACATACCATATGGTTACCAGACATGTTTAGGAACTCAAGCCATATCTAGATATCCCCGGTAGTCCATGATTACATATGGATAATCCTAGATGAGGATAGGAATCTATTTCCACTATGAAAATAGATCCCACGAGAAGAAACAACCTACTAGACTGACTCCCTCCCATATCATCATCTCACACCACCACCTCATATGACGCTCATGTGTTCCCTTGTCGCTCACCGCTAGATATGGTCATAGTGTCGGTAACCACTCAAAGAATAATCGGCCCAAAAAGGATGGGAATAATAAATCCCCATTCTCTAGGATATCCTATTTCATGCCACATTGAACCGCTATCAAGTACATCTGGTCCCACCCATAGTAGGTGCCCCTCAACACACTCTCGGTCATTAGTTACTGGCCACCCGAGATCTTGTGTGCACCTTTTGATCCCAGAATATTCAACACCAGCATTTTCACTACACAATTATCTAGACTCTCTATGTCACACACAATTATGTATGACGCATACATATAAGTTGTGGCAGAACAATGTCGGGCACACAAGTCATCCATGGACACCCCTCTTGGTATTTTCGGAGAGATATCACCGATAACACCCAACAAGGGGAGGTTCATTAAAAGTACACATCACAGAGGGTGATCTCCATCTACTCACCCTATATGATGAAGCACTCTGGATCTCGATCCCAAAATATCAATAGCTTGTTCAACAATAACTTTGATGAACGCATCATAGGGATATTGAAGAACTTTAGTAGCCCACTCGGGGCTAGTGTATCCATTACTACATAATCCTCCTCAACCTCATCTCTGAGGTCACTAATGTCTCTCTCCCTCCATCCAACTCAAGGCATCCTGCACATCCAAAAAGTCCTTGTTAGACCATGTTCAGCATGATTTTTCCATTATTTTCTAGGTCTCTCCTATCGAGCCTTTTTGTGCTACTTAGGTCATGCAAAACCCATCAAAAAGTGTGACCTAGGTTGTTCTTGTCTCTCGAATAGGTGCAATCCAGGCCGCACCTATTTCCTAGATAGGTGCAACCAAGTCATGCCTGTCTCCCTGATAGGTGCGACCTGGGTCACACATTTTCCTTTGAAAAGTGTGACCCATTCCTGAAACCCTTTCAAGATCGGCCACAACCTCTACACCAAAAAATGACCAAAAAAAAGAATAAAAATGATGGGTTAGGTGAGAACTCTTACCTGCAACTAACAAAGCTTGAAACGATCGGTCCAATCGGAAGAAATAAGCAAATTTTCTCAGTGGACCTCAACTCCAACTCAACACTTACAGTGAAGATGACATGTGTCATGTGGTCCTCCCTTATTTATAGGCCTCCATTTTGTCAACTTCTTCTTCCATGCACCACAAAGTCATTCAACTTCTGTTTTTTCACGTTGTTTGCACTGACAAGTTCCATGTTTTGTGCTCTATCCACTTATGAGACTCATGTTTCATGACCTCCCTTTATTTTTTTGGGCCATTTCCTGGAGTTACCTTGATTTGTGTGCCCCCAGGAAATTCGAACCCCTTCTATATTGGCATGTTCACGAGCCCTATGCTCCATCCATACTGCAAACTTTATGTTATTTTACCACCATTCATCGTCCTGAAAGGAGGCCCCACCAGTGTTCCACTATTATTTTTCTTCGTGTCATCCATGATCCCAACCTCACCTCTTCTAGTACATCAAACACTTCCTCCTTGATTGATTTACCATTATGGAGTTTTTGTTAAGATTTTTTCTGACTCCTTAAAGAATGAAAAGATTGTCCAACAAGCTTGCTTCCTTTCATGCTCGTTAAATTATTTGAAAGGGAGTCTATGTGGAATCGTTTATCATTTTTTTGGACTATTTAGACTAATTAAAGAAAAGGACCACCCTAGCACCATTTAGCTAGGAACTTTTCCCTTTGTATTATTTTATGCTTTTTTGGAGATTGGGATCGTACTCTACTAACAAGCTCACTTATGGGTTGTATTTAAGCTCGTTTCCAAACCTCTCATAAAGAAAAGGTTACTGAGCAAACTTATTTTCATTCATTCTTGTAAAATTATTTGAATGACCGTTCAATCAATATAGGTTTATCATTTTTTGGCCTGGTTGGATTACCTATGAAAAAGAAGTCTCTTTTCCCCTTTTGGATGGGAGAGTTCTCCTTTATACACTTTTATCCTTTTTTGGGCTTAGGAGACTATTATAAAAAAAAAAGAGACCCCTTGGAGTCTTCTTCATGTTTTCAAACTCTCTAAACATGAAAACACCATCTTCGAGCTCCTTAAACTATGAAGAAGGCCCAAATGGTGCCCACCTATATTGCATATAGTCTCACATTATGGTAGTGTTTCCCCCATTGGGTTGTCCTTGTTCAGAGTAATCTATGATGAGTATCCCTTGGATCCCTTGGATATCACTTGTCCCCCATAATCCCCTACCCATGTTCCCCATTTAGTGTCTCAATCCCATTTTTATTCCATATCTCTGGTTTTCCCCCTCGTGCTTCTATCAAGGAAACCTCATTTCCTTGGTAGCTGCAAGTCTCCCTCTGTCGACGTCAACACATATATTTCAGAGGATAGACATAGAGGTACAAGTATATTGTTTTCATACACCTCATTGATGAGTCCCTTGGTGATCTATATGGAGATCGGTGGCCACCAACCTATTGCATTGGCTCAAAACAATTATCCATTTTGGCAGTTTCCTAGTTGTTTTTCTACGGTTTTTTTGGTGCCAAACTCTTGGGGATGTTTTGAGGCCCTAAATGATGTTTTGTTGTGATTTAAGGGTCCAAATGATTATCAATGGCATGCATTTGGCCCTATTTGAAATATGTAAAGATCAAGTAAACCTTTACAATGGGCTATCGAGCACCCAAATCGAAGATCATATTGAAAATTTATGACCCTAGGAAGTTGATTGTTCAACTACCGCCTTGGGGATGAAAACTTTATGAAGGTTAATATTCTAGGGTTATTTTTTGGACCTTTAGGGTCCTCACCCTCGTTCTTATTATAAATATGAACTTTTGGCCTCATTTTGTATTCAGCTTGGCACAAATGAGCGTAGCGGCCACATCACTTCTCATAGATAGCTACCACAATTCTAGATGTGGTATTTACAGTTTGTTCTCCATTTAATAAAATTTGTGTTTATGTACTCTTGTTTTCTTTGCAATATGTCAGTGTTTATGATTCTATTTATGTTCTTCTATTTTGTTCTCACATGAATTTGGATGACTTGGACCACTTGAAAGGATTCCTTAGTGCCTTTTGGGTTGGTTGTGTATCACGTGCTCGACTTCATCTACATTATCACACCATTGAGATTCGTATAAGGTATTTGTTCCTTCGGTATTTGGTCTAAGACCCCGGTCATCACCCAACTCTATCACATTGGTGAGTCTATTTGGGACCCATACACTATCATGTCCTTTGTGATATATAGGGTGCATCGGTGACAGTGTTTGAAATCCCCTCGGTATCATGCTTCCATATATCTACATTATCAGATGTTGTTTATTGTACCTCAAATATTTTGACTCTCATTCATTGAGTCCATGTAGTTATGTACACCCTCATACTTAGTAGAGCATTAGTTATTGTGATATTTCATTTCAAGGGAATGCCATTGTTTCTATGTGTCAATTCTTCATATCAGTATTTGTATTCAGCCTCCTATTGGTGTTATAGCGGATTTCACCACTCTAGGTGAATCACACTTTGTATGGCCTTCCCCTGTCCCACTGCAGACTCTTTAGACCCTATGGACCACTTTTTGTCCTTTGATGTTTCCTTGACCATCCCTAAAAACACATGAAAAATGACATATGCGACTTTTAAACCTATAAGCACGTACATACGCGGGTTTGACCACTAAAACTGCGTACATAGGGATGTGTGCATAATCCAAATCATTTTGGAGTTTTCCTTGACATGGATCCGACTCATTCGACTCCTGGCCTTCCCTATGCCTTGAGATCCCTCGGATTCAACCTTTCATTATCCCTTTGAAAATCTATATAAGGAACCCCTTGGTACATTGAAGGCATAAGAGAGAATTGAGAGCAACGATACTATAGTCCATTGTTGCCAGAACTTATGCTTGAGTCCGCATCCCTTTGTCCCTTGGAGCACTTTTGTGTTCTTCCCAATCTTGCCTTTTGCTTGTGAGCTTTCTATCAAGAGATGGAGGATTGAAGTGGTGGAGGCCCAAGTGGGGGATTCAGTTTCTCCAGTTCACAGACGTGCCGTCAGAGGTTGTATCTTGTAATCTCTGATTTATATTAATAGAAATATCTTTTCCTGTCCAATAATGTGTGTTTGAATGAATATTTTATCCATTGGATTATGTCAAATGCTTTTACATTATTGATTAATATTCTAGAATAGATCTAACACCATGATATATAGAATGCTTGTATTGTTTACTTGTTGTTGAGGAAGTAACAGATCAATTCAAACTGAAGATTGGAAAGCTCAACAGGGATCTACTTCAACCATCCGGAATAAGGTACGAGGTCTGATCCTTTAGTGTTAGACATTTTATTTCTATTGCATATTGGAAAAGATTGATTTCTGGAGTCAAGCTGTATGTTGTGGTACCCCAAGCCATAGGAATTTCTCTCCGTAACAAAATTGGCGACTCCGCTGGGGAGTTCCTAGTACTTATCCTTTGGGGGTTGTTTTCTTGGAATTCAATGAATTTGAATTACTCTTTCTCTCTTGTTTCTGTGTCAGGTATGGGGGCATGTATGCTTGGTAGAGTCTGATTGGTGTGAAGTTTGTCTCAGCCTATCTGTTTGCCTTGATTTTATGCACCTTTCTTCCCATATGCAGGTTTTTGACTTACAGTCGCGTATACACGTGGTTTCCTCTACGATTTCCGCATATACATGCGGGTTTACTGAGAAAAGTCGCGTATACCCTTGATTTTGCCTTTTTGGGGAAGATAATTGGTTGCTGGGTGAATTCTGTTAGTTGCTAAGTCTCCTTTGACACTGCCTGAGTCTGTTCAAACCTCTGTTTCTGACCAGAAACATTTTTTTTAGGCAAAAAAAAATTTTAGTAAGTTCTTGTCATGGCATTTTTTATTTTTTGTTTGAGATTAGTCTATTAGAGTTATTTTACCTTAGTGCTTTGCTTGAATGTTGTTTGGGTGTGCTTGCAGAGTCTAGGGGTCGTAGAATCAATCTTTTGCTTTTTGCATCTCTTTTATTTTCAAAAAATCCAAAAATATTTGCTTATCATCATGCATTGCATTTTGCATTTTGCATTGTACTTGCACTAGATCTAGATTTGCTTTGGAGTACTAGTTAGGACTTCATATAGGAAATTTGCATTTATCATTTGAAGAAAAATTGTGCATTTTACGTAATAGCATACCTTGTTTTCATGGACACAATGCATTTGCATTGATTGTTAGGTGTGCATTTTACTTCATGTTGTGTCATAACACCACTAGTTGCACGATCATATCCCTTTTTGAGTAATAAAGCCAACTAAAATCAACGCTAAATAAAATGAATTACACTCTTTTCTTTTCTAGGGTACACCAACAAGCCTAGGTTTTAGGATCTTGGAATAGTTCATTGTAAGTCAATTCTCCAAGATCACTAAACAACAACATCTAGGTGTCTGTCTAGGTGAGTGTGTGAAATCCTTGGTATAACCAGTGTTTCTCAGGATCCTCCTCTCAAACGGGAGTTAAGCACGAGGCAGTGTGAGCGGTTATTGATTGGGATGACCCCTAGTCATAATTGAGTAGCACCAAAGATATTTCCAGGATTGTATTCGTATCTATGGGCTCTTTCGAGAGTTTCGAGCTTTGCTACCCTACCCATATGGTCAATCCCCCCTGCGACTGTCTGCCTGAGCATTGATTATATTGAGGTGACCTTAGTGGCCTTACCTAGGATATCAAGGGGGTACTTCGCAGGGGTTATTCTGCAGGTGTCCCGGCCACGTTGGGGTCGGACAGCATAGTTTCTTTACGCGTTGAAGCTGAGGGCCACAATAATTGGTTACGTACCTCAGCTTGTTGTGTATGAGAGTCTCAAGCCCCTCCTAGGAAAGACATACCTGCTTCATTCGGGAGCTCACTTATCCAGCCCTTGTTTGCTTGCATTTGGCTTTATATTTTATTAGTGATTGCTCTGTGCATGATAGTTTGCCTAGGGTTTACGTAAATAGAGAGTCTTTGCTATTTTTTGAGTCATTGTGGATTCGAGTGCGGTTCCTCGCCGTTCTCATCGTTTAGCAGGAATTCCGCCTTCTACTTCTCCTCCTCCTTTGGGAGAGAGACCTAGATAGTCCAAGCGGACTATGTCACACATCGATTCACACACCATGCGAGACCATTCAGAGGATATTCCTGAACCACCTGCTCCCATTCGTGTAGACGATGGGGAATTTACACCTACTTATGATCTTTCACCCGACTTAGCTGAGTTAGGTCCTGTGATTTCTGAGATAAGACCCTTGCATGATAGACCTGCTCACTCTAGATCTGATTCCCCATTAACGTGTTACCGATATGGAATGCTGGAGGACGTGGAGACTCATTTTGAACCTACCAACACTAGCTACAGTAGTTATGCTACCTCTGGTTTCCCTATACACAATTTGACATTTCATGTCAAATCCAACTTTGAGCCTAACACTATGCCTGGGGGCACTCTCATTCCTTACCATGCGAAGAGGTTTGGGAACACTAGTCACATTGCACCTTCTGTCCCAGTGGTGGAAGCTACATCTTATATCCCTCCTAGGTCTAGGGTTAGTGATCCAATTAGGATACTAGATCCGAGATGAGTGACGATAGGTGGTAATACGTATATTATTACTCAGGTTCCTTTGTCCTCGGTCCCTAGTTCTTCAAATGTACATCCTCCACCTTATTCACGTGGTCCTTTGAGCCGCTATATGGCTACGAGTCAGGTCCATACTGTGGTTACTAGACCAGTTGTGTCTCAAGTCCACATACCACCCGCTGCTTTGGGAGGCTATGTTCATGCTTCTAGAGGTAATCCTGCTACTTTTAGGGCGTATATCCCTACTTCCAGAGTGTATCTTTCTACCTATGGAGTGTCTCATGGGAATCGCATGCGATGACCTATGGACCTTATTATGCGATGCAATATGGACAGGTTTCTTCACCTTATGGAGGTGGGTATCAACAACCTTCTTACTCTCCTAATTACGGCTTTGTAGCTCCTACTAGTCAAGGTCCACCGTACTATGGTACTTCCACACCACCCTATACGGGTCATACAGGAGGAGGACACTATGGCCAAGGCCATGGTGGTACTCAACCCTATATGAACTAGGGAGCGGTCCATAGACCTCATCATCCTAGGCTCCCTTTCCTCGCGACACTTAATCTTCCTGACCTATCGAGACTGATGAACGATCCTGTGGCTCATGACCCGGCTTGGTCGGCTGTCCCTACCAAGCTTCCTTCAGACATACCTAATTTCGAAGGCAAACTGAGAGAGGATCCGAGCGAACATGTTACTATGTTTCACCTTTGGTGCTCTTTGAATTCGTTACATCAGGACGCAGTCCATTTGAGACTATTTCAACGCACCCTCACAGGGCCTACTGTGAAATGGTATATAGAGTTACCTAAGGGAGATTTTACTTTGTTCGATAACCTTGCGATGACTTTTCTTAATCACTTCCAGCTACCAGTGCGCTATGACATTGGTACTGAACTCTTGTCGACATTTCGGCAAGATAAAGCCACACATATTTCTGATCATATTCAAGAGAGGTGTGGACGAAAGAGATTAATTAAAGCCTTTATACCGCTGGAATTCCTTCTCGATTGGTTCCTCAAGTCATTATTGCCATATATAGCAAAGGATGTTTCCACATCCGGAGTGCAGAATGAGGAACAAGCGATTTTTAGGGCGTACGAACTGGACTTGATCTATGCTCAGTCCGGTTTGTTGTATGAGATTATTCCCAATGCCCCTCATTCTAGTTTAGATCCTAAAGTCAAACCTGGACCACATGCCGATGGCATTGTGGGTTGTGCAAGTGCAAAACCTACAGATTCAATTGCAAAACAAGCTAGTAAATTGTCAATCAACCAATTTGCTTCGGGACAAGCTACGGCTTCGTCTCAACCCGCCCAAACGGTGAATGTAATTTTTGTGCAATCATCGGACCAGAAGGGTAACCAGTAGCCCAGACGAAATAGAAAAAAGGGTAAAAATAATAATCGAAAGGGTGGGAATAAGAATTAGAATGCTAACAATAATGACAAGAACGGTAGAAATGATGGGTGGGACAAGCAAGCAAAACATAAGGTTAAGTTCCCTTGCAAGCTATGTAAGGACGATCACCTCACTTACTTGTGCCCTCGGATTGACGAAGCTTCGAGATTCTTAGCACAAGGCCCAGCTGTGCTAACAAGCCCTTTACCGCATAACCAAAATATGAACTCGAAGTCCCATGACCAGTCTAGTGATGATGATCCACTAGAGGGTAGTGGTCGTGGGTGCATTAACATGGTCCATGCTGCGAAAGTTGTGACTCATGCGAAAGATTATAGTTCGTCACAACCCAACCCAGGCAAAGAGCCTGATCCACCAGGGTCCCCTTTGCGCATTGAGAAACCTGCGGATAAACCTGAGGCTGCACCTCGCATTCCTAAGGGAGTTCTTAAGCGTTCAGGGCATAATCCAAATGCTCAAGCCGCCTAGAATTATTTAGTTGTCGAGGATTTAGGCCATACTCCTTGTGCAATGTCTGCATTGGAAGTGCTTCAGAGTTGTCCTTCACAAAGGAAGGTGTTTCTTTCTTCCCTTGGTGTGAACGATGATGATTCTTCCTCTATTATCAAATTTGAAACCATAGGACATTAGCCTCGCTTTCCCTACTATGTGTCTCTTTTGGTGCACATAGAATGTCTTGGTATGATCGTCAAACGTGTTGTGATTGACGAGGGCGCTGCTGCTTCTATGATGTCTTTGGCCTGTTGGAAGGATCTCGGTTCTCCTAAGATGTCTAAATCAGCGACTATGTTAACTGCTTTCGATGGGAGATCTTTTAGGCCGCACGGCATCCTTCCTTCCCTTAAAGTCCATTTGGGGGGGAATATTGTTGCGATAGAGGTTGAGGTGGTTGATGCGCCCCTTTACTATAATATCTTACTGAGTAGGAAATGGATGTACAGTATGCAAGCCGTTGCTTCTTCCTTGTTCCATGTTGTATGCTTTCCACATAATGGGAAGATCATAACGATTGATCAAATGACATTCAAGAATCTATCTATTACCACATCTTTGAGAGCTTCGATCCTGATCATTGAGCACTCTTACCCGGCAACTGGGAGTGTGGGTGTAAGCATGTATCCATCCCTCATGGGAAGCTTTAGTTGTCCTGCACTGATCCTCATGATAGGATCTAGTTCCAATGAGGCTTCGAATTCTAGGATATCGGTGTCTTTTCATATGATTCATATGGAAGACCCTTGGATTCTTCCTACACTGAGTACTTCAAGTGAGCCTGTCGATACGAGCATGCCACTTCCTGCAGCTATGATAGCTTATCAAGCTAATCCCAAGAATGTTGTAGGGCCTTGTTCTTCCTCTTTCCGGATGGAAGAGGAAGACCCCTATGTGCTACCGGCATGGGCAGTATAGTCTTCTCATGCCCACTACTGCCTTGATATGGTGTTCCCTTTGGATGAAGCAATTATTGAGGCTATGTCGGGAGTTGAGCCACCATGGGAGGAACTTCATCATAGATCGTACTTCCTTCCAGCGGTTCACCGTTTGGAGCATGAGGATTATAGGGAGATTCTTAGTTAGAGAGTTGGTAGTCCTGTGGTTCCATTAAGCTCTCCTGATCTGATGGTTGATGGAAACATGGTGAACATATCGTCAACAATTCCTATCAAAATCTCTCGCTATCCTGGAACCATAGAGAATGTCTATATTGGGGCGGAATGTTCCCATGCTAAGATTCTAGAATATACCGAGCTATTCAAGGAATTCCATGATATTTTTGCTTGGTCTTACGATGAGATGCCAGGTATTGACCCTCGTATTGTCAAGCACAAGATTAAGACTTACCCCAATGCTAAGCCTGTTCGACAACGTTTACGTGCAGTGAATCCTAGGAAAGCACCCGCCATTAAGGCAGAGATAGAGAAGCTGTTGAAAGCCGGTTTCATCTATCCCGTTCCCTTGATAAAGTGGGTTTCAAACCCCGTTCTGGTGGATAAGAAGTAGGGAGTGATCTGCATATGCACTGATTTCCATGATTTAAATCATGTCTGTCCTAAGGATAACTTCCCCACACCATTTATTGATCAGATTTTGGATGAGTGTGCGGGCAATGAGGTGTTCTTCTTTATGGATAGCTTTTCCGGGTATAATCAGATACATATTAAACCTGAGGACCAACATAAGACTGCATTTATTTGTCCTTGGGGAACGTTTGCATATCAAAAAATGTCTTTCAGCCTTAAAAATGCCAGACCTACATTTTAGCAGGCAATGACCTTGATCTTCCACGATCTCAAGTCTATTACTGAAGTATTTTTGGATGACCTCGCTGCTCATTTTCGTAAGAGAATGCGTCATCCCTATCACTTGAGATTGGTATTAAAAAGATGCTGGCACTATTTAGTTAGATTAAATCCTCATAAGTGCATCTTTTGCGTGAAGTCAGGTCATTTGTTAGGATTCATCGTGTCCAAAGAGGGTATAAGAGTCAACCCTTTGAAGGTTGAGGCAATACTTCAGTTGTCTCCCCCGAAGAATGTTCATCATCTTCAGTGTTTGTAAGGCATGGAAAACTTCTTACAAATATTTGTTGTCAACTTTGCCAATTTGACTAGAGGCTTCATGTGTCTCTTGAAGAAGGATACTCCCTTTGAATGGGATGAGCGAGCCCAGGAGTCCTTCGATGCACTCAAGCAAGCCCTAGCATCGGCCCTGGTGATTAGTCCTCTAGATTATAGCCGTGATTTCTTATTATATGTGGCCACGTATTTAGAGATGATTGGGATGGTTTTGGTTCAAGAGGATGAGGAGCTCCAAGAGCATTTCATATATTATCTAAGCCGAAACCTTATTGATGCAGAGATTCGTTATGCTCATGTCGAGAAGCTTGCTTTAGCTACCGTACATGCGGTTCAGTGTTTGAGACATTATATTCTCCTTTGCCAGACCTTGGTTGTGGCCCATGTCAATCCGTTTCAATTGGTCCCCACCTGAAGGATAATTGGGGTAAAGTATAATAAATGGATTGTCATTCTGCAAGAATTTGATCTCAAGTTTGTTTCAGCAAAATCGAAGAAGTCTTTAATCTTTGCATAGCTTATATCATATTTTCCGAGCGAGGCTAAGGAGTTGGTTTGTGAAGATATGTTTGTCGATGAACACATATTCTTAATCTCAACGTTAGACCCATGGTATGGGGATATCATAGTATATCTATAAACACAAAAGACCCCTACTCACCTCTCGCGAGATGAACGACGACGATTACATCACGTCTCTAAGAACTACCTCATAGTGGACAATACTTTGTACCGCCATGGAGTAGATTCCATTTTACGATGTTGTTTAACTCATGACGAGGCTGAGGTTGTGCTGAATGATTGCCACGGAAGGGCGTGTGGTGGTCATTTGTCTAGGCTTTCTACAGCTCAAAATATTTTGAGAGCGGGTTATTTCTGGCCGTCGATCTTCAAAGATTGTGTTGATGCGGTCAAGAGGTGCCACCCTTGCCAGGTGTTCGCACGTAATATGCGCTCGAAACCTGCCCTATTACATCCCATTATCACCGTCGGTCCTTTCACTAAGTGGGGGCTCGATTTTATGGATTGCAACCCAGCTTCGGCTGGGGGGCACCATCACATTATAGTGGCTGTTGATTATTTCACGAAATGGGATGAGGCTATGCCTACAGTAAAATCTGAGGGTGAGACAACCGCTCATTTTGTATTCAACCAAATTATTACTCGATTTGGGATTCTGAAAGAGCTTGTCACTGACCATGGCTCACACTTTCAGAACCGTATGATGGAAGAGTTGGAATCCAAGTTAGGGTATAAGCAAGAGCACTCCTCTTCTTACTACCCTCAAGCGAATGGACAGGTAGAAGCAGTGAATAAATCACTCAAA
The DNA here is from genome assembly GCA_001517045.1 of Pseudotsuga menziesii. Lineage (NCBI taxonomy): Eukaryota > Viridiplantae > Streptophyta > Pinopsida > Pinales > Pinaceae > Pseudotsuga > Pseudotsuga menziesii. The sequence continues at coordinate 124,702 of LPNX010707388.1, forward strand.
TCTATTCTCCAACGAACCATCGCACAAAGCAAGAATAATTGGCATATTATGTTATATCCTGCTTTGTGGGCATATCGAACCATGGTTAAGACTGCCACCGGTTTTTCTCCATATCAGCTTGTGCATGGAGTGGAGTCTATATTTCTGGTTGAATGAGAAATTTCTTCGTTGAAGCTAGCTGTGGAGCTCTTACCAGACACTTCACCTTTGGAGGAGCATTTGGTTTACCTCTAGAAACTTGATGAGCAGCGTTGGGATGCCTTGGTGGCTCTAGAGGTTAATAAGCGTCACGTTAAGGTCCAGTATGATAATTTTGTCCATCCAAGAGTGTTTAGTGAAGGAGACTTGGTCCTTTTGTGGGATCAACCGAAAGAACCCTTGGGGGTAGGGAAATTTAATCCTATGTGGAGTGGTCCTTACGTGGTCAAGCGTGTGTTAGAGAAGGGTGCGTATGAGTTAGTGGATTACGAAGGAACATCTTTGGCGGAGCCTAGAAATGGGCTCTATCTCAAAAAATACTATGCATGATCTTTAGCCAAGGCTGCTTGTTGTATATTATTGTACAGCTTTGCATAGTTAGGTCTTTTTCTTATCGTGATCAGGTTTGTGATTAGTTTTCGTTTCTTTTGGCAGATGTCAATGGAATCTTCCACCTACATAGGATTCACGAATGGTGCAAGCCGTCACACTCAACACTCAGCCTCTGCTGCTTGGGTTATTTTTACTCCTATGGTTCAGGTACTGTCTTCAGGAGGTGTATGTCTATGGCCATCTTCCAACAATGTTGCTGAATATAGCACCGTTATTGAGCTTCTACAGGATGCCATTATACATGGCGTTCTATCTCTTGAGGTACGTCTTGATTTGGAGTTAGTAGTGTCACAACTCAATGGTTTGTACCATGTTAGAGATTCGACATTATTAAGAAGATTCTTATGTGTGATATTGTTAGAACGGAAGTTTGACAGTATAACATATATACACATTCCAAGAAATAGTAATCAAGTTGCTGACTCATATGCTAACTACGTGTTAGATTGGCATTTGTTTCATTCATAATAAATTAATCACAAACACAATTTTTACACATGTAATAAATAAATCGATCACCATAAAACTTTTTTATATATACATCAAAAATGTCGTAATACATAGTGTTATGATACAAAATTGGGGCTTTTAAAGCCACCATCATATAATAGACGGTCGTACAAAATGAATACACTCCCAGGTTTCTAATCCTGTGGAGGAGGAGGAGGGTTGTGATCATGGAACGTCACTATGGCTCTAGCTAGCCGTCGAAATAAATGCACCCATGCGCATGGTACACCCACCACCTGCCGCTGCATGGCCTCAGGCAAGTCCTCAACTTGCGCCATGGGAACTCTATGAGTCAGACTCACAAAGTTGGTATGAATTCTTTGGTGCATTCACTCCGCATCCACACCCATGATGTCATATCCTCTTCCCCTCTCTCTATGGCGAGGGAATCCCTCTGGTCGTCATGGTCCCACATCTACACACAAATGGTAGATGTCACTATGTGTTGTCGTGCAAAAACATGTCTTTTTAATTTCACATAATCAAGAAAATACAAAAAAAAATTAAATAACTCTAAAAATTTTAAAAAGAGTGAGGGTCGAGATTCGTTACCTATATCGCCATATGTCGATCCTGGTGGCAATGGCATGTCTGGATCCCCCCGAAATTCTATCCCTGCATAGGGGTAGTCATCAATGGCAACTATCTGTCGTCTCCACCATGGAAAGAAGTCAGCTGGATATGGGTTGGCCACCCTACCACCCCCCAGTCTGTGCATAGCATCTACCCAATGCCATTGGGATGGATCTCAAACCCCGTGGAGAAGAACGTCCACTCTAGGGCTCAATCCTTGAACACGCTCAAAGAAAAACGTGCTCAAGACACTGCTGAACCTGAAGTTCCGTACCCTGCCTGCCTTACACTCACTGAGCTGGTGTTTCATGTTTCTCAGTAGTGTAGTACTCCAGTCATAGATTGTGGGTCTTATGCACTCCACTGCATAGAACATCATAGGCCGAGAGGCCTAGTGGAGTGATGCTAAGCCTACTATCCTGCCTAGCATCAGTAATATGGCCTTTAGGCCCATCACCTATATAGCATTGGTAGGGACTTGACTCCCCACCTTCTTAGTGTCTAGATAGCAGTACATGGCTATGTACTCATCGATAGTTAGGCCACCCCCTGGACCACCTCAAGAATGAAGGTTCACCACCTCCCCTCGTCTAGAAAGCCCTGTGATAAAGTATATGTCCTCCACCTCTATGGTGAGGGACATCCCATCAATATGAAAGGACTCCAAGTCTGGATCCCAATAGTCTACCAACATCTGTAGCAGTCTTGGTTTGGCCCTCAAACCACCAAGACACCAAAACTTCTAGAGTCCGCATGCACGTAGAGCTTGTTGAGCCATTAAGTCGGCCCTTACTACTTCCTCTACTTCACCATGCTCACGCTCTCTCCATTCTAGGACCATCCTGCAAAAGAAAATGGAAATATTCCCATTAGTTTATTGAAAATTCATATGTGCGGCCTCATATGTGACTGTTTTGAAAACAGCCACGTATGTATGCGGGTTTGAGGCCCTTTTCCGCGTATATCTAGCCCTATACGCGGAAAAAGCATCGATATCCACATGGGCCGCAGAGCACAGTTTGGGATGGCCTAAACAATTTATTTGACCATGAAAATCTATAAAAATTATATCAAAATGCAAGAGGAGAGCATGAGTAAATACCTGGAAGAAACGGTTGTGAATTTCGCCGGCTGGATCTCCTCGAATTTGCAATTGAAAATTTGAGCTCAAATGGGTAAAAGTTTCAAATGATTTATATTTTTTACTATTTATAGAAAAAATTTCAAATATTTGAAAATTTTTACCCCCCTTCCTATAGTTTCGACATTTTCTAACCATTTTGGACTGTTTTTGACATAATTGGTGTTGTAGAAGACCTTTTTCAGTGTCATTTCAACCGTTGGATTGACCCGTTCGTGTCCATCTCAGGTATCATGTCTAAACTGGCATATAGGTTAGGTTTCACCACCGTTGCATTTTGCATGACCTTATGACCATATCACCATGACCTTAGATATGAACCCACTCTACTATGTCACGAAACCTTCTTCCTGCTTTAGAAGTGGCATGATACGAGTGGTAGAGCTTCACCTTACATGGGTACCCTAGTTAGCACCTTATTTGCATTTGGTGCCCATGTCGACGATTTCTCCTTTAGGGTGTGGGAGTCCGTTGTATAATACCGCCATGACATTTAGCAAGAGCCTCATACTCCTCTTGATCTTATGCTGGCCTATTTCCCTCAGGACTCCCTCATGTCAAGTTGTGAATGCATTATCATGTGCTTTTCCTGCCTTATTGAGCTTTATGTCGGCTTCCCTGACATTGTGTTTCAGCCATATAGCCCGAGCTTGTCTCATGTCTATCCATGCAGAGCCATTTTTTTATATCCTTCGCAGCTTGATTCCCCTTTTACTGGGAGGGGATTTTCCCCCGAGTGTTGATATCCTACACATGTATCCTTGCATTGAGCATAGGTATGCTCCACTCCTTGGAACTAATTTTTTTCCCTTGTGACACTCATCTCCTCCTAGTTTGTAACTATAAAGCTAGTTTATTCTTTTTTCAAGCTTTTCAAATAACTGAAAAAGTCCAAAAAAATCAAAAAAAAAAATTCCGGACAAGGAAAAATGTTATCTTTGGCAGCTATCGAGTCGTGTCGCCTTCGAACAGAGGACTGTATATCACATCCATTGGTTGGGTTATAGTTTGACTTTAGGAGTTGTACTCGTTTATCTGAGTTTATCTCCACCGACTGGTTAAGCTTCCAGTCCCTATGGAGCCTATGTTGATGCCTCCTGTGTCACAGAGATGTCCTAGTTTGTATATAGAGTCTATGCTGCCTTCATTCAGCCACCATGTTAGAATAATCAACCCATAGTTAGCCACCTTAGACATTAAATTAATCATTTTTGTCTTATTTGCCTAGTTTCATGATTCCACCTTATGCAAGTTGTCATTTGCCTATCCATAGTGGTCAAACTTGCCTATTTTGACTCATGTAGTGCTTGGGAAACCTTAAGGAATCAATTCTGCTTTATTCCTGGCCTCCTAGGTGCCCTTCTGCTTTTTCTGCTTTATTGCCTGCTTTTTTAGTGCTTTAAGGCAATTGGGAAAGTTTGATTAGGTGAGGTTAACTAGTTTTTTGTCCTCCACATCCTCCACTCTTTTCTCCTATGAAAAGCATGTATGATTTTTCCTTCCATCACCTTTTAGCTTGCCTAAGTGCTTTTTCCAATTCATGAGCTCCTTAGCTGATTTGGAAACTACTTTATGCACCTATGGGGGAATTGCTTAATTTTAGTAAGCCTGCTTTTGACTAGATTCGAATTGCCTCCTCATGCATTCGAATCCCTTATGTAATTATTTAATGCAGCAACCTATCATGTTACATGGTTGGCTATTGTACACTGAGTTAATACAGTTTATTGTTTAGCTCCATATTCAGTCTCTTTTGTGAGTGATTTTGCATGTACAATTGATAATTGTTGTGAGTAAAATTGTTCTATCATTGGGTTCAATTTCCACATGGTATCAGAGCCATTGTAGATCAATTTCTCTCCTTCAAGTTTGTTTTGCAGGTTCGACATCAGTGACTAGGAGCCTTCTACTGACAGCCGGGACAATTTCAGAGCTATGGATCAATCTCAGAAGATCATCTTGACTCCCTTCAATTTCTTTGAATGGAAATCAGAGATGGAGATACTGTTGAGAGCGAAAGGCCTCTATAGGGTGACTATGGAAATAGAAGCAGAGCCCAATGCAACTGCAGAGAAGATAAAATGGCACAACATGAGGGATGAGGCCTATGGTCTCTTGTGTCTGAGTATTTCTAGAGACCTCATTTTCCATCCTGATGGATTGACATCACCAGATGAAGTATGGGAGAAGCTTTCTGATCTTTTTGGAAAGACAGATGAAATGAGGGGACATCAAATCGAAAATGAACTGATCTCCCTGAGTCCAAATAGCTTTGAATCCCTGCAACTCTATTTCTCCAAGTTCAAAGCACTTGTTTTGCAGCTAAAACAATGTGGGATCGAAAAGAAGGATGATCAGCTAGTCTTGGCCATACTCTCAAAGCTTGGCCCTGACTATTCAGTTTTTGTTTTGACCTTGTATGCCACAAAGTTGACAGCTCGAACCTGGAAGATGCCTAGCCTTGCAGATTTCATGGAATCTCTCACACAAGAACAAGACAAACTGGTGATGATGGGCACCATCAAACCATCCAAAGACCAATCTCTGGTTGCTAGAGATTCGAGGGTGGATTCAAAAAGCAAAAAGAAAGCTAAAAATCCACTTGATCAAAAGAGAGACAAGAACAAGTCTCCGGAGGAGCCACAAGGTTCCAAGAAGAACTACCAGAAGAAGAAAAACAAAGGAGAAATGAGCAAGTGCGCATACTGCAATAAGGGAAATCACACTGAAAGCTCTTGTATGAAGAAGCAAATAGACATGCTGACCCAACTCCTGGAGAAGAATGGCATCTCCCTTCTAGACAGCTCAAAGAAGAGAGAAGGAGGATCAAGTTCAGAAGACAGAGAGAGAGTTCATGCATTCGTTGCTGGCACATCAAGCTCACCTAGTTTCATCATTGATTCTGGAGCTTCAAGGCATATGGTTTCGACCAAGGAGGCATTCTCCTCACTTGACATGTCGAAAGGTCTACCAATACTACTGGGAGATGACTCTCTCACTGAAAGTTTGGGCAAAGGGAGGATTGAACTTGATCATGGTCAGTTCAGCAATGTGTTGTATGTTCCTGGTCTTGCCTCCAACCTCTTATTAGTGTATCAGATGACCCACACTGGGTCTCCAAAGAAGATCATATTCTCCCCTGATGAAGTTGAGATCACAGAGATCTCAAGTGGTGAAGTCATTGAAAAAGGAGGTGCAAATCATACTCAGAAGGTATACATGTTCTCACACTTCCTACCCTACTCAAACCCCTCTGCTCTTCTAATTCATGCTAATGAAGCAAGAAAGCTTTGGCATGAAATATTTGGACACCTAAATTACAAGTATCTTTCTGATCTTAGTGAAAAAGAGATGGTCATAGGGTTACCAAAGATAAAATTTTCCAAAGGAGTCTGCCAAGGTTGTATCCTAGAAAAACACCCAGAGCATAAATTTGAGAGAGCTAGTCATGAGAGAACCTCTGCACCCCTCGAGTTGATCCACACTGATGTTGCTGGCCCATTCCCTCATATTTCCATGAGTTAGGCCAAATATTCATTGACTTTCATAAATGAATTTTCCAGGTATTGCTAGGTTTACTTCCTGAAACACAAGTCTGAAGTTTTTGGCCTCTTCAAAGTCTTTAAGGCTTTGGTTGAAAACCAATCTAGGAGGAAAATCAAGGTCCTCAAATCTGACAATGGTGGTGAGTATGTCAAGTATAAGTTTATTCAATATTGTGCAGATGTAGGTATTCAAATGCAGCATTATATCCCTTGCACACCATAGCAAAATGGTGTTGCTGAGAGGAAGAACAGATCACTGAAGGAGATGGCAACATTCATGATGGAGGCCAAAACTTTGCCACCAAAGTACTGGGATGAAGCTATCAACTATGTATCCTATATCTAGAATAGGGTGCCTCATAAACAGCTTGATGGTATGACTCCTTTCAAAGCATGGAGTGGGCACAAGCCAGATGTGACCCATTTCAGGATTTTTGGCTCAAGGGCTTGGGCTAGAATTCCAACAGAAAAGAGAAAGGCTTTGTAGCCCAAAAGCCAAGAGTGCCTATTTTTTGGGTACTCTAAAGATTCAAAAGGGTACAATCTGATAAATTTGAGCACAAACAAAGCCTTCATTGAAAGGTGTGTTCAGTTTCAAGAAGAACCCCTAGCAGCAGTGGAAGTCGGAGAAGCCTCTTCACCACCAGAACCTCTGAAAGTAAGTGAAGAGATTTTTGAACTTGCTGATTCTGATATGTCTAGTAGTGATGAGTTTATTGCAGATCCTAACATCCCTAAAAGGCCAAAATGGGCAGCCAAGACACTTCATGCAGCAGGAGAGCTAGTTGGGAATCCCAATGACCCTCGGAGGACTAGATCTCAATTTGAGAGTGGTATGTGCATGAAGGATCCTATGTTTGCTGAGAAATGCTATCTGATGGTGGAATCAGATCCTCGGACATATGAAGATGCAGCAGGAGATCCAAGATGGCAAGCAGCCATGAAGGAAGAGTTCAGCTCACTCCAGAAGAGCAACACTTGGGAGCTAGTGGATCTTCCCCCATGGAGGAAGCTAGTTCAGTGTAAGTGGGTGTATAAGACCAAATTTGCTGTTGATGGTTCACTTCTGAAGTACAAGGATAGATTGGTAGCCAAGGGCTACTCACAGGTTCATGGCATAGATTACAATGAGACCTTTGCACCATTGGCAAAGATGGACTCCATCAGGATAGCCTTAGCCATTGCAGCTTCAAAGCAATGGGAGGTACATCACATGGATGTAAAGTATCCCTTCCTGAATGGAGATATCATTGAAGAGATATGCATACAGCAGACTCAAGGATTTTCTACTAACCCATCTCTTTTGTGCAGGTTGAGAAAGTCATTGTATGGGCTAAAGCAAGCCCCAAGGGCTTGGTATGCCAAGATTGATAGCTTCTTGCTATCACTGAATTTTGTTCAGTGCAAATCAGATACAAATGTCTATTTGAAGTTAATTAATGGTTCATTAATGATCATTGTGTTATATGTTGATGACCTTCTCATTACAGGAAGCTCAAAAGATGAGATTGCTTCCTTGAAGGGTGCAATGAACCAAGCCTTCTCCATGACAGATTTAGGGCTCTTAAGCCAATTCTTGGGGCTTGAGATTGCTCAAACCAAAGCTGGAATCAAGGTGCACCAGTCCAAGCATGCCTTGGATTTTCTGAACAAATTCAGAATGAAGGACTGCAAACCAAGCAAGACTCCTTTCCTTTCAGGAGTGAAGTTGGAAGAAGTTGATTCTTCACCTATGGTAAACAATACACTGTATAGGAAATTGATTGGATGTTTGTTGTATCTTACACATAACAGACCTGATATTTATTATGTAGTAAGTGTGGCTTCTATATGCATGGATCAGCCTCATGAGATCCATTGGAAAGCAGCCAAAAGGATCCTTAACTTTTTTCAGGGAACAAGGACACATGGGATCTTCTATAAAGCAAAATCTGATCTTGATTTGATTGGGTTTACTAACAATGATTGGGCAGGTGATAGCACAGACAGAAATTCCACATCAGGATATGTGTTCATGCTTACAGAAGGGCCAATCAGTTGGTCAAGCAAGAAATAGAGTGCCATTGCACTCTCATCTACAGAAGCAAAGTACAGAAGAGTTGTAAATGCAGCAACTCAATGTTTATGGTTGTATGGGTTACTTGGAGAGTGTGGCTTCGAATCAAAGTAATCAACTACCATATACTATGATAACGAGAGTACCATTTGAATCTGCAATGATCCAGTTCAGAAGCAGAGAACCAAACACATTGAGATCCATATGCACTACATCAGAGAGCTTGTGCATGATGGCACCATTCACCTACTCTTCTGTTCACCTTCAGAACAAGTAGCTGATATATTCACCAAAGCATTTTGTGAGAAGACCTTCAGCAATCTCAAATAACTGCTGGGGATTGCTGATCATGCTGTGAAGCATGAGTGAAGACAAGATTTCCAAATTTTGTTTTACAGTCCATGTTTAAGGGAGGATTTTCCCATGTGGTTTTTGCCGCTTTCCTTGTTTAAATGGACATGCAGTATGTAAAGGGTGAATAATCCTTGTTGCTAGGCCCTATAATTTTCTGATATATTACTCATAAGTCAGGATTAAGGGGGGGTGTTAGAATAATCAACCCATAGTTAGCTACCTTA
>LPNX010707388.1:134395-150629 GCA_001517045.1 Pseudotsuga menziesii
CAACTGAAGCCCGGAACATCGATCTCGAACCATCTGCAAGGGCTAAAAAGTACATAACCTCAATAATGGATGAGGAATTATCTGATCATTGGGATGAGGCGGGCATACCCATGCTCGTATCAATATACATAAAAATAACTGTGAGGCCCGAAAAGGGGGACCTGTAGGATACATAGAAAAACCACTGTGTATATCATATGTGTCCAGAGGGGACACAAATCCGGAACATACTGCTGGGCTGACCATGTCTGAGCTGAACAACTGATACACTGGAATGACAGCAGTGCTACTGAATGTGGTTCCAAAGGAACTAATGAGCTGCTGGATCAAAGTGACAACGGTCATACGTGCAATGGTACACTGATCTGGAACTGAAATGGGTACTCAAGGAAGCATGAAACTGGATGGCTTCCGAATACGATCTCCAACACAACCCGGACATCCACTGAAACATATAACTGGTCGTTCCAAAGTGACTCACCAATGTCCTAGAGTCGGAGGAGATCTGGGGTCTTCAACACATAATGGAAAGGATATACATCCTGCGCGATTCTCAACGATGCAATTAAGGTGTTGAAGTCGAGCATGTGAGAAACAACTATTCGAAGAGGCAATGATGAGTCCTCCCAAAATGGTCCATAGGCACTCATCACAGATGGTGATGGGTCCAAGTCGCAGGGGCCTCTAGGTCTATCCTCTGGAATAGAGGGGTTGTCGTCGACAGAGGGAGACCTGCAGCTATCAAGGCAATGATGTTTCCTTGACAGGAGCGCAAGGTAAAAAACCGAAATGTGATAGTACTAATGGTAGGGTTGATAAACTGGGGTAAATAACTGGGCAAGTAGAGTGGGTGGAATCAAACTTCCTTTGTTCAGAGTATGATGGTGGGGATGATCGGGCAGCATATGGGACTGGCTGGTGGTAAAGGGATCATAGCTGTATGGGATCTGAGGGTGAATGGGCTGAGGGAGACTCAAGCTGTGGTAAAATGGTAGGAGACTGCAGAATACTCTGAACAAAGGTGACCTGCTTGGGGGTGATGCCGAGAGGAATGATCATAGCGCTAAGAGGCGCGAGGGGACTTCTTCATGGGTTAGGGACCTAGAAGAAGTGTGGATATAAAATGGTACTGTCATGTGGATTTTACAAGCCCAGGATAGTTCATGCTCATGGTTGCTTTCAATTTTAAGGAGTCTGAAAGAAAATAAGAAGACTCTGAAGTAATGGAATGATACTGTCGTGTGGATTTTACGAGCCCACGACAGTACATGCTCGTGGTTGCTTTCAATTTTAAGGAGTCTAAAAGCAAATAAGAAGACTCTAAAATGATGGAATGGTATTGTCGTGTGGATTTTACGAGCCCATGACAGTTAATGCTCGTGGTTGCTTTTATTTTTAAGGAGTCTGAAAGCAAATAAGGAGACTCTGAACAAATGGTCAGGCAAGGAGGGAGTGTTCAATTAAGGAATATTTATGATGACTAGGACTGAAGGTGGGGGGGAAAACTGGTGGGCCTCCTTGCGGGGGTGAATGAATGGTGGCAAAATAACGAAACATTTGCAGTATGACAGGAGTGGATGGCTCATGTAAAAAGTGTGAAATAATCTGATGACGGCCGATGTGGCGCGCAAATTGATGTGGCAAGGTGTAGGGACGCACTGTTGAAATTGTACCAAGTGAGAGCGAGAAATGATCTCAAGCATCATCACGAGCTCGGAAAAATGAATCCGGCGATATAAAAAGTGTTAAAAACGGAGAGCGGCTGAAGTGGCATGGAAACCGAGACGACTAGTGGTGTCTGAAAAATGGGTAAAAAATGACATAGCGAAAAATAATGCAACGAGGTGACCATCATGATGGTCCCCTTGTGCTGATTCCAATGGTGGAAACAGTTCGAAAAATGGGCTCCGTATGGGTTCAGAAAAGCCAAAACAAGAAAAGGTCAATAGACTATAAATAGTAAATGGGCCCAACATGACATGTCTCATTTGACTATTGGACTTTGATTCATGAGCACAGTGGACCAGAGCTTACTTGTCTTTTCTGGACGATCTGACAGGTGGATTGCAGAGTCAAGAGATACAGGCATTCTATTGAACTCATACCTGCATTTTGTTTGGGGTTGGGGGGTGGGTAGTGGGTCCCAGGGGATGATTTGTACGGTCCACGTGGGTGGACCGCGGGTTAGGGCGAAAAAACCGCGGGTTCAGGGAGGACAGCCGCGGTGGCAGACCACGGCTGTAGGTTTGACAGCCGCAGTCGTGGACCGTGGCTGTGGGTTTGACAGCCGCGGTCGTGGACCACGGCTGTGGGCTTGACAGCCGCGGTCACAGACCGCGGCTGTAGGCTTGACAGCCGCGGTCGGGGACCGAGCTATTCTGGTTTTGGCTTGGATGGGTGGGAGGGTCCATTATTTTGATGTGAGCCTGATGAGACTTCGTTGTGTGATTGACAGGATGCCACCGGTGCCATGGAGGGAGCGAGAGGTCCCAGAGGAGATAGTGACAGTGGTTTGAGAGGATCGTCAGGTGCGGTCACTGCTAGGGCTCTTCGGACTGCTGAAGTTCACAGAGGTTCCTATTATGTGGTCAGCAGGATTGCTACTAAACCGGTTGGTCAGATTCTGGGATCCAAATGCGCTGGCATTTCGAGTGCAGGGAGAGAGGGTGGACCTCACCCTCACTGACGTTTATTTCTTGACGGGGTTGCCCTGCCTGGGGAGGGTAGCAGATACTCAGCCGTAGGTGTTGACGGATTTAGATATGGAGGATATGGTGGAGCGGTTCTGTCGGCCAGATGCTCGGGTGCATCGGAATGCACTCTTGGTGAGGGATTTACGGGAGCCGGCAGTACAGGCGATGGCTGCATGTGTTGTGCGGATTTTGGGGTCCCAGTCACCTGAGAAGGTGTCTGGGGGTCAGATGCAGATTGTGGAGCGTGTGCTGGGTGGGACATATTTTGCTTGGGGCCAGATGTTCCTGACCTGCGTGCAGCGACAGCTAACCGCAGCGAAGGAATCTGGCGAGGGATTCTGTTATGGGTCATTCCTGTGTGCATTCTTTATGGAGCGGGTCCCCACACTGCGGCCACAAGTGCCGGTCAGAGCAGGGGGCTTGAGGGAGCCTAGGATGATTCGGTGGGGAGAGATGATGCACCATCGTGGTGGTGGGGATGTTGGGTGTTACTTCACTCAGGAGCTGTACCTGCAGTGGCTCCAGCTGCCACTGACGCTGGAGGACTATCCATACAGGGATATGGACTTCACTGGAGATCCGGATGCTCCACGGCCACCAGGACAGGCATGGGGGCCAGATGGTATGTATGATTTGTTTGCATTGTCCAGTTTATGTATATGATATATTGTTGATATATGGTAATTGACAATTTAATGTTTTGCAGATGTGGGTCCTAGGCCACCGCCAGGACATGTGGCGTGCAGAGGTACTATGGCCGTTCCAGCTTTGCTTGGGCGCGGGGGGGTGTGTCGTCCAGATGCCGAGGGGACTCTGGAGTCTATACGGGTGTTGTTAGAGTGGTTGCTGGAGGGAGTGACTGATGCGGGATGGCGGGACCTGGAGCTGGCCGTGGTCCAGGATTGTTTGGGGGTACCCCGGGATTTTAGATCGATCGCGATCCGGGTGGCTCTATTGGCGGACAGGGCACGGGCTCAGGGGCCCAGACGGGATGAGGACACACCAGAGGAGCAGCAGGGGGAGGACTCAGAGGCTACGGATACTGGCAATGATGCAGGATACGACTCTCTATAGGGAGTGCAGGGGATTCCCCCCCTAGTTTTGTAGCTGCGGCCTGTACCTTGTGAGGCTTCAGGGATGTACATACATTTTTTTGTATAGCTGAGTACAGGGGTACTCATGACATGTATAGCTCATGTATATATTTTTTCGTTTGATATATTTTTTTTTATGCACATGGATGCACCTTTATGTTGTTTTATAATTGGTACGCACGTGTTTGCACTTTATGATGGTTGATATGTTTGTATTGCATGTGGGTGCAAGTATTCTAGGATGTTGGGCACGTGGATGCCCCTTGTGTATATTATTTGATGTGACATGATTTATGTATGATTAGGCACGTGGATGCCTCTATGGATGCAAATGTTGATGCAATGCAGTCTTTTTGGTTTTTTATATGGTTGGATGAGATGCTATGATGCATGATGGAGATGTTATATGGTGTGATTGATATGCCAATCTAGGATGTTATTGGCCATTTGATCTGCGACACTATTTTGAGCTCTGGGGACATGCGTGAATGTGATGGATTCAAACTGTCGGCTAAGTTGTTTTGTACGCAGGAATTTTCTAAAGAGGCAAGGATCGCGCACCTGGTAGCAGTTGTTGAGCTAGGAGACAAGTAGCTGGGAGTCTAAGAACACCTGAAGGTGATGTATGCCCATCTGGAGGGCAGCAGTCAGGAGACCGGTCACAGCATCATACTCCGCCTGGTTATTGGTAGCAGCGCCTATACATGTTCCGTCAAGGTGAATCAGTTCGTTGGAAGGGGAATACAAGACCCATGCTGCAGAAGCTAGGTTGGGAGACCAGTGGCTTGCGCCATCAGTGAAGCCAATGTAACGAGGTGGAAAATGGTCCATCTGTGGGCATGCAAAAAACAATGAGTGTGAGATTATGGTCAAAAAGGTAAAAAAAAACATAAAGGGAGCAAACTGTACAATGCAGACCAATGAGGTCGCGGTTTCAGTTATGGGTAGAAACGTTTAAGGTACAACCCATTACGGGGGTTGCGTAAAGGGTGGCCTTCAGAGTCGGCTAAAACGTATGCCCCCTTACCTAAGCAAGTCTGCACAATGTAAGGGCCTTGCCACATGGATTCGAACTTTCCTTTACCTTTTTTGTCGTTGGCTTGGTCATAGGCAAGGACGAGGTCCCCCTCATGGAAAGTTCGGGGGTGAAAATGTTTGTCATAACTGGCTTGGGAGCGGATTTTGGCAGCCTCGATGTTCTGGAGGGTGGCACGACGATTTTCATCAGCTTGTTCGAGGGATAACAGACGGTGCTCAAGGGGGGAGGTATCGGGGAGAAGCTCAACGGCGATGTGTAAGGCAGGTATCTGACACTCGATGGGGAGGACAGACTCTACACCGTGAACTAAATGAAATGGGGTAAAACCGGTGGCGGTTTTGGTGGAGGTACGGTAAGCCCATAAGGCAGGAAATAGCATATGGTGCCAATTAGACTTATGCCGATCAACAGTACGTTGGAGTATGGTTTTGAGGATTTTGTTAACAGCTTCGACTTGACCATTCCCTTGAGGATAGTAAGCCGAGGAAAACTGGTGTTGGAACTTAAGGAAGGTGGATAACTCACACCACACGGATTCTTCAAAGTGTGATCCATGGTCTGAGACCAACTGTTTAGGGACCCCGAATCGAGTGATGACATGGTTGAAAAAAAAGCGAGCAGCAGTCTCAGTGGTGCAGTTGAAGGTGGGCATGGCTTCCGCCCATTTGGTGAAGTAATCAACGGCGACTACGATGTACTTATGGCCGTTCGCATATGTGGGTCTACACTCCATGAATTTGATGGCCCACTTACAAAAGGGACCAACGGTGACGACTGGGTGTAACAGAGCAGGTGGTGTCCGGGATTTGGGGGCAAAACATTGGCAGTTATGGAAATGCCTGACCGCAGTGATGTAGTCAGTGAAAAGTGTAGGCCAGAAGTATCCAGCGCGGATGACCTTTTGGGCAATGGCCATCCCTGAGAAATGGCTGCCACAAGCACTGCTATGACAATCATTAAGGACCTGTTCAGCTTCCTCTTGTGTAAGGCAACGATGAAGAATCGTGTCGATTCCTCGCCGGTAAAGGACATCTCCGATGAGGAGGTAGCGAGAGGCATGATGGCGGATACAACGATGTCCATTACGAGTGACGGTGGGTCGGAACTTTTGCGTGCGTAGGTATAGCAAGATATCACCGTACCACGGGTCTTCAGACGAGATGGTGAACAAGTGATTATCGGGTAACTCCTCGGAGATAGGTGGGGCCGAGATGAAGGAAGGGTGATCAGTGATGAGCTGGGAAAGCACAAGGGCTTTAGTGCTCTTAGGTGTTCGGAATGTGAGGTCATATTCCTGGAGGATAATGATCCATTTAGCCACACGTCCTTGCAGGAGATGCCGGTTTAAGAGATATACCATGGGGTTAGAATCGGCGACAACTGTGGTATGACTAAGTAAAATGTAGTGTCTCAATTTGTGGACGGAGAATACCACGGCTAAGGCTAGTCTCTCCTCATATGGGTAACGTAGGGGTGGGCCAGACAAGGTCTGGCTGACATAGTAAATGACATGCTCTTGGTGTGAGGTGTCTTCTTGAACCAAGACTCCGGACACAACATGTTCAGATGCCGAGATGTAGAGGATGAAGTCTTGAGAGAAATCCGGAGGGGAGATCAAGGGGGATTGTGTGAGAGCTTTCTTGAGGTCTTCAAATGCAGCTTCTGCTTGCACGTCCCAGAAAAAGGGTACATGGGTACGGAGCAGGCGCAAGAAATCATGAACGGTTGTGGCGTAATCAGGAACGAAGCGTCGAAGAAAATTGGATCGCCCTTGCAGACTTTGGAGTTGTCGGAGCGTTCACAGAGAAGGAAGGTCTAAGATGGCTTGGACTTTCAGGGGATCAACAGTAATTCCTTTCTGGGAAATGATGAAACCTAACAATCGGCCTACCGGAACGCAAAAGACACACTTGTGTGGGTTCAAGCGGATTTGATATTTGCGACAACGCAGAAAAACTTGCCGAAGGTCATTGAGGTGGTCTGATCGTTTTCGGGAACGAGCTGTGAGGTCATCAAGGTAGACGAGCAGGATATGGACCAAATCATGAAAGCAATAGGTCATGGCCCACTGGAATGTGGCACCAGCGTTTTTGAGGCCAAAAGGCATGACGCGATAGGCAAAGGTGCCCCATGGGGTAGTAAAAGCGGTTTTGTACTAGTCTTCCTTTCAGATTTGGATTTGATTGTATCCGGAAAAACCATCCATAAATGAGAGGACGTCATGCCCCACGCACGCATCGATGAGCTGGTCAATAAATGGCGTAGGGAAATTGTCTTTGGGACAAGCGCGGTTTAAGTCTCGGAAGTCAGTGCATACTCTAAGGGTGCCTTGTTTCTTGTTGACAGGAACAGGGTTTGAAACCCATGTGGTATAGGCAATAGGATAAATGAATCCAGCCGTGCGAAGTTTCTCAATCTCTATTTTGACAGCTAGGAGTTTTGAGGGATGAATGGGACGCTGTTTCTGACGAACGGGGGGTACATCAGGCCATGTGTCAATGTGGTGTTCTATAATGGCAGGGTCAAGACCAGGTATTTCGGTATAGGACTAGGAAAAGACATCACGGAATTCTTTGAAGAGTGTTTTGTATTCCTCAATCTCCTGCTTAGTGCAAGATGCCCCTAAAGCGATGAGTTCAGGGGTGCCGCCAGGGGCAGAGATATCAATATGGATGACAGGTGAGATGTTGGCCATGTTACCCTCTTCGAAGGCGTCAGGAGCAGGAATAGGGTCCTTGAACCAGTCGACCTTGGGGGGAAGAAAGTCTTTGGATTCAACTGCAAATTGAGGAGCAATGTTAGAGAAGGGTTCATCTGGGAGGAAGTAGGAACGATGGTGCATGTCATCCCCGGGGTAATCAGGGGCAGTGAGAGCCTCAAGGATCTCTTCATTAGTATGGAATGTCTGTGTCGTCAAATCAGTTGATGGAGGAGTGGTGGTGGAAGAGATCATATAAATGGTACTAATCTCGTCGGAAGAGGAAGAGTCCGGGGGGTGGATCTCCACAATGGTGGGTGGTGCCGTCTCAAGATCGAGATTGTTCATCTCAAAGAGAGTGGTATTAACCTCTCCAAAAGGGGAAGAGACCAGGGAATGGATTTCCTTAGTGGTGAGAGGTTCCGTCTCAAGATCCAGATTGTTCATCTTAAAGAGAGCTATTATGTACTCAGGGAGATCGGGATAGTGATGGGAGTAATGCCCGTAAACATCGCATAAGGCACAGGAGTGGTTAGTGCACAGGGATTTGTCACGAGGCGTCGGGGTTGGATCTAGATGGACAACCGGGATGGTGGGGTCGTCGCTGAGCATTTGCATGTACTCCTTTAATGCTGGTAACTGAGGACATAGGTGAGTCGCATGGCCCAACTCATCGCATAGTGCGCATTTGAGAGGAGCACAAAACACAGGGGGGTTTTGACTGTCTTAGGAGGTGGGACAGCAGTGTAAGGTTGGGGGCCTCTGCCCCCAGTGGGTTTGGTAAGAGGAGGGGGGGGTTTTGTGGAGGGCAACGGGGTAGCGACACCGGGAGGTGGTTGACTAGTAGTGATGATGGGTTGCACCGGTTGCAGGATGACATCTGGTGTCGGGGGACGAACGGGAGGCGAAAGATACCAAACGGGTAATCCTAAAGTTAACCCAAGGAGGTTGAAGGTAGCCATGACCGGGGCGCTAGCCACTCCTGAGGGACGGAAGAGGAAAGGAATGGTATGAATGGGTGTAGCACCAATGTGACTAGGTACCATAGGGGGTTTAGGCAGCAAAGGTGTTTGATTAGTAGGATTTCGCGTGATGTGGGATAGGGTACATAGGTCAGACACTTCAGTGGCAGGAGACGAGGGTGGAATAGATGGGAAGGTCGAGGTCATTGGCGCATCTGAGTAAACTCCGGGCCCCGTAGAAGAAACTAATGAGGTGGTGGCACCTGAGACAGGTTGTTCAACCATGGGGAGAACATTTTCGGGTGCCGCGGGGGCATTGGGATCATGGTAAGTGAGTTGGTCAACCGTGACCACGCGTCCCTCATGGGGAAACATCATGGTATGAAAAACGGTAGAAGCAACTGCCCGCATGGAATACATGTAGCTACGGCCAAGTAAAAGGTTGTAATCAAGCTGTGCATTGATAACCTCGATGTTTATGTGGACAATTTTGCCAGCCAGCTGGAGGGGGACATTCGTTAATAGGCCTTGTGGTTGAGTTGAACGGCCATCGTAGGCTCGCAATGCAGTAGCGGACGGCTGGAGAGAGGGGGATCCCAGTTTCTGCCAGATGGAGGTGGGCATGACACATGTAGAGTCCCCTTCATTAATAATGCATCGATGGACGACAAAATTCCGAATGGACACAGAAACTTGGAATGCCAGATTAGAAGGTAGGCGAGGTTCGGATTGGTCCAAATCAAATGCCATTAACTACGAATCATTTGGATCGACATCCCCAATGGCTGAGAGTAAAGTCTTGCGCTGTGAAGGGCAGTTTCTTAAGACTTCTAACGCAGACATGGCTACGGGAGATTGGGCTAAGTCATCGACAATGCTGTAGTTTGACGCGGCCCGCGCATTGGGGTTAATGTTGATGCGGCGAAGTGGGAAACGAGGTGCTTTGGGAGCACCCTCTGGTGGAGGTGGAGGTATACGTAACTCCTGATCCGTGGGATGAGCGTGAGTGGTTTTATCGGTAGGAGGAGCTTCAGGGGTGGAGCCATATTGGTTCCGCCGAGTCTGGAGGTTGACCTCATCGGAGGACATCATCAACAAGTGGTGGGTCCCTGAGTCCACTATGGGTTGATCAAGAGCAATGTAAGTGATTTGTTGGGTTGGTGTGTTAGCTTGAGGGGGAGCCAATGGTTCAGTGTTCACTATGCCTTGGGTTGGTAAGGGGTTTTGTAGCACCAAAGGTGGCTGCTGGGGTTGTGGGCGGTTAAGTGGTGCTTGAGGAGCTACCTACCCTTGGCGGTTTATATCAGTAGCCAAAAGTTGTCGAACTCGTTCCATATGTGGACAAAAATGTGTGTAGTGGCCATAGACCCCGCAAATAGAACAAGGATAGTTGGTGTGCAAATTGGGGTTTTTAGCCTGCTTGGGCGGGCGGTCAGGGTTTTGGTTAGCAGGGGCCGCATTATTATGAGCGGGAGGATTAGGGGGTTGACCAGCTTGGTCGGCTGGTTGGTTGTTCCCACGATTTCGGCCCCTGCCGTGGTTTTGTTGGTCCTGGTTGCGTTGGTTGTTCTGGTTTTGCGACAGGTTTTGTTGGGCATAAACTTGCCCTTGGCCAGCAGGTGGATTCTGAGGTTGCGCAGGTACGGGAGCAAGCTGCGCTGGATAATATGTCGATGGAGGCTACACTGGTGCGGCTACATGAGGGGGTTGTTGATAATGTTGTGGAGTGGGTTGTAGGTTTGCCGCAGGGGCTGGCTGTGGCTGGTAATAATGAGGTTGAGCTTGTGACGGCGCAGGAGCTGGTGCAGCCTGCTGATGATAGTAGGGCTGCGGTGCGACCGGGGGGGTGTAAGCGGGAGTCATATTACCGAAACACTGAGGTGGACAGGAGGGTCCATGGGTATGGTGGGGATGTGGCATGTGAGCATATGGGTTGGTTGCTCCAGACTGTGAGACAGTCCGTGATGGTTCAGGGGTAGGACGGGCTACGGAAAATGGTTGAGGCTGCGAAGAGACACGGCCAATGATGCCGTTGGTAGCATGGGATGCCCCCGGAGCATCGTGTTTGGAGGAATCGTCGCGAGGGGAATCAGGTATAATGGTATAAAGCTAACCCGACTGGGCGTAAATGAGATCAAACTGTTGGGCTTTAAGGATAGCCTCTTCCTTAGACTGGGGTCTTTCGGATGCCACATCCTTCCCAATGATAGGAAGGAGGGATTTGAGGAACCAATCTAGGAAGATCCGGTCATCTAACTTGATTTTGCATAGGCTACGACGTCGGCGCCATTCATGAATGTGGTCTGTGATGTGGGTAGCCGTGCTCTGTCTGCATGACAGGAGAATCTCAACGCCTGCGTCATAGCGGACGGGTAACTGGAAGAACTGCAGGAAGGTGGAGGCCAGGGACGTAAAGGTGGCATGGGTTCCATGGGGCACCTCGATATACCACTTGGCAGCAGAGCCAGTGAAAGTGCGCTGTAATAAACGGAGACGAATAGAGTCGTCAACTATGGAGTTGGAGGAACACCATAGGTGGAAGGACATGATATGGTTTTGTGGGTCCTCACCAGCTTTGCCCTCGAACTTAGGGATGTCAGAGGGGAGCTTGGTGGGCATTTGAGGCCATGTAGGGTCGTGTCGGATGGGGTCGTTGGTTAATCTTCCTAGGTCAGGTAGGTTGAGGCTAGCCATGAACGGCAAACTGGACAAAGAATGTGACACGGTAGTGGGTTGGTTTAAGTTGAGGCCGATGCCCCCAAGTGGAGGGGTAATGTGAGGGAGGTTACCCCCAAGTGGGGTAACCAAGTTGGTATAGGATGGACCTGCACCACCATGGGTGGTCTGAGTCACTAATGGAGTGGGGATAGGTATCCCTGCTGTGGGAATAGGTACCGTGAGGGGAACGGTAAATGGGGTCCCGGTGGAGGGCATACCCATAACAGGTGTGGTAACTGGTGTAGTGGTGGATGTACCACCAACGGTCCCTCCCAAAATGGGAGTGGGAGCCACGCCAGCCATGGGGCTAGTAGGGGCAGTGTAAAGGGGGTTCTCAGAATCTGGCTCATAATCAGAGGTAAAATAAGGGGCGTCAGAATCTGGTGACGGAGTCCTATGCCGCTGACGAGTGGAGTCAAGTGACAAGGCTCGAGATCTACGATGAGTGGTATCAAGTGATCCATGCTGTGGGGGCTCGCCTCTGAGGTGCCGAGAATGTCTCGGGGAAGCAATGGTGACAAAATGATGTCAAATCTGTGTGGGTTGAGGTAACTACAAAACAGCTCAAAAAACCCTAATGCAACCGAGTGTGCAGAAGGAGAGCTCAAAAAATAGGGCGCTCAGGCCAACGGCCAACTCAAAACACCCACTGTAACAGCGTGCTACAATAGGCGGAGTATCAACAAAAAATGGTCTGAATACCAACAGACAGCAGGTTTTCTAAAAATAAAAAACGGTGGACTCACTAGACCAAAAGGAGGTAAGGGAGCATGCAAACACCTAACTAAAAGTATTATGACTCAACTAGACATATCCTCTGCAAGGTGATGAAATCCAAGTCAGACAATATGAATCGAAAAACCAAGTGGCTAAGGTATCCCCCTACCGGGAGGGACACCAGGTACTCAAATCCTAGAAGAATGGCAACTAAGATACCCCGTTCATGACATGTCCAGAAAGGTAAATCTGCCGCTTGGTCCTTTAACCGCAATATTCCCTATACAGGGATATTCGGAGAACTGCGAAAGGTAGCCCTTCAGTTAGTGAATGGAGTTCGGTATTCCACTCAGACTTCTGGAACCAATCTCACGACTTCAACCCTCCTAAGGGAGAGGCCTTTTGATAATCTGGTTGTGACCGTGTCAAAAAATACTAGGGAATTTTGGTTCCCTAATGGACAACAACTATGTCTCAAGTGTAAGTAACCGAGGGATGTTTTTGGAAGCCTATCCCCTCAATCCTACCTAACTACAAAATTCTTTTATGTTCCCCAAGTGGGGTTAGAATGTTGGTTGAGTTAAGTATTTTTAAAGTCTCACTTGATTTAGGTGACAGATTGTGTGCTTGTGAGGTTATGAACTGAACCCGTAAGAGAAGTGCCGGAGCGACTTCCTAAATAACAATAATACTGAAATGAAAAAAATTTTACTATGCAATATTTTTTGAGTAAACAATGCTGAAATTTTTTTTTAAAAGTTCTGTACAGGGGGACAAAGATGGCTGTAGGGCTGCAGGTAGAACAGGTGGCTGTGCAGGTGCAAAAGATATGGCAGCAAAGGGGCTGGGTTCAAAAAAAAAAGCTAAAACAAGTGCAAAATCCAAATCACGGGGCTGGGGCGAAGTCGCGCGGTCGGACCGCGGGTTTGAAGGAAACAGTCGCGGTCAAGTCGCGGGTTTCTGGACGGCAGACGCGGGCGGACCGCAGGTTTGAAGAAAACAGGTGCGGTCGGGTCGCGGGTTTCTGGACAGAAGGCGTGAGTGGACCACGGGTTCGAAGAAAATAGGCGCGGTCGGGTCACGGGTTTCTAGACGGTAGACGCGGGCAGACCGCGGGTTTGAAGAAAACAGGTGCGGTCGGGTCGCGGGTTTCTTGCAGACAGGCGCGGGCGGACCACGGGTTTGAATGAAACAGGCGCGGGAAGACCGCGGGTTTGAATGAAACAGGCACGGTCGAAGCGTGGGTTAGGTTGAAATAGGCGCGGTGGGGACGCGGGTTTGAATGAAATGGGCGCGGTCGGGGCACGGGTTAGGATGAAACAGTCACGGTCGGGGTGCGGGTTAGGGCTGGAAAGCCGTGGTCGAAACGCGACTGTGCAATTAAAAACGGCGGTTTACGGCGGCCGAAAACGACAGCCGAAAAGACAAAACGGAAAATAAAATAAAGAAAAAAAATCCAGTGGAGTCGCCAAAACTGTTGCTAGGGTTTCACACCTAGCTTGTGCGAATGAGCACCTACTAAGGACAATGGATTCCTTAGTAGCAGTTCAATGATGTATGGATTAAAAGCTATAACAGAATTAAAAACTAAATTTAAACATTTTCATAAAGTAAAACAATGGAAAGTAAATAATGACTTTTATTAATCTGTCCTTCAATGGAAGGTTGGTGAAGCCCTTTGTGATGATCCGAGTCGATGGCTCTGAGCTTCAAGCCGCTTCTTCTCTTTCTCCAATGGTGGAAATGGGCCAAAAGGGGCTCTCAATGGTGAAAGTAACTCAATGGTGAGCTAGGATTTCACGAGCAATTTTGGCAGAGGTAGGATACTTGTGATTGTGGATTTTGAATAAGGGGTCTCCATCACTTATTTATAGTTGGAAACCATGCGGTTTTAGGGTTAGGGTTTCAGCTGTTTAGGGTTTTTTCCTCATTTTCCTCATTATTTTATATTTTTTATTCCTTTTTGGAGATTTTTGCTTTTTTGGAGGAATTTTGGATATTTTTAGAGGAAAAGAGGGTTTTATGGCCTTTTGGAGGCATTTTAAGCCTTTTGGAGGCTTTTTGCATGGTTTTATGGGTTTTTGATGGAAATATGGTAGGAAAATGGACAAATGAGCCATGTAATGGGGTAGATGAGGTAGTGAACCTTTTTTGGGTGTTAACACATGTACAATTGATAATTGTTGTGATTAAAATTGTTCTATCACTGGGTTCAATTTCCACACACCATATGCCATTATGCTCTTGTTTGAAGGAAGTTGAAACCTGAGTCAGCCATTCCTCAATTATCTTGACTTTGCATGTCGGCCATTCCTGGTATAGTTACTGGTTCATGCACTTTATGATCGAGTCCTTCCACATTATACAGCTTTGCTGAGTACCTTGTGTTGGATGATGGGGGATGCCTTAATTCCCTCCTTCCAGTGGATTTCATCCCATTGAATTCAGATCATTTATTATGGGATTGGAGTCTAGAGTCATCTTGAGTGCCTTGAGACTTGCAGTCATCAGTGGCAGGTTCTCTCGCCATCGAAAGTTTCTTGGGAATACATCAATGTCCCCTTATTAATGGACCCTTTCAAGTGTTCTACCTCAACACATTTATTCACACTTGTTAGTTTGCACTCTAGTACCTTGATTCCCATTTTCACTATCGGTGGGTAATCTCGCATCTATTAACAGTATACATTAATGACCGGTAATCAGACGATGGACTACTATGTTCGACCTCGACACCTCTATTCGCATAGTAGGACATGTACTCGTAGCAGGGTGTGTAGAAGACTTTCCAGATTGGTGGCATCTCTTATATGCTACCTCCTTGATCGTGCCAGTGTTCATGAGATTTCAGCTCTCGTGACTTGATTCCAATATATGTCAGATATTTCTAGCCACTATGGAGATCTTGATCTATTATATATCTTCAGCCATTTTGGAGATCATGGTCCTTTGTATATCTTCATCATGGAGATTCTGATTTATGTATATTGTACGTGGCGATGACCACATATGTGACATCATGTATCATGCCTA
Source organism: Pseudotsuga menziesii (assembly GCA_001517045.1). Lineage (NCBI taxonomy): Eukaryota > Viridiplantae > Streptophyta > Pinopsida > Pinales > Pinaceae > Pseudotsuga > Pseudotsuga menziesii. The sequence goes on from LPNX010707388.1 coordinate 149,350, forward strand.
TTCATGGCCATTGTACTCTTATGTATCTGGGACTGCTATATGTATTTGTAGTGGTATGCAAAGTTGTATTATTGTACTATGCTGATTGGGTGGCTAGTCTTCCATTTGGGATCCTTCATCACTCCACTTCTGGGATGGACTTATAATGTATTTTGGCCATCGTATGACCCCTCTGAGCTCACACATTAGGGGCCATATGTTATAGCGGATTTCACCACTCTAGGTGAATCACACTTTGTATGGCCTTCCCCTGTCCCGCTGCAGACTCCTTAGACCCTATGGACCACTTTTTGTCCTTTGATGTTTCCTTGACCATCCCTAAAAACACATGAAAAATGACATACGCGACTTTTAAACCTATAAGCACGTACATACGCGGGTTTGACCACTAAAACTGTGTACATTGGGATGTGTGCATAATCCAAATCCTTTTGGAGTTTTCCTTGACATGGATCCAACTCATTTGACTCCTGGCCTTCCCTATGCCTTGAGATCGCTCAAATTCGACCTTTCATTATCCCTTTGAAAAGCTATATAAGGAACCCCTTGGTACATTGAAGGCATAAGAGAGAATTGAGAGCAACGAAACTATAGTCCATTGTTGCCGAAACTTATGCTTGATTCTGCATCCCTTTGTCCCTTGGAGCACTTTTCTGTTCTTCCCAAGCTTGCATTTTGCTTGTGAGCTTGCTATCGAGAGATGGAGGATTGAAGTGGTGGAGGCCCAAGTGGGGGATTCAGTTTCTTCAGTTCGCAGACATGCCATCAGAGGTTGTATCTTATAATCTCTTATTTATATTAATAGAAATATATTTTCCTGTCCTATAATGTGTGTTTGAATGAATATTTTATCCATTGGATTATGTCAAATGCTTTACATTATTGATTATATATGCTAGAATAGATCTAACACCATGATATATAGAATGCTTGTATTGTTTACTTTTTGTTGAGGAAGTAATAGATCATTCAAGCTAAAGATTGGAAAGCTCAACGGGGATCTACTTCAACCGTTTGGAATAAGGTATGAGGCCTGATCCTTTAGTGTTAGACATTTTATTTCTATTGCATATTGGAAAAGATTGATTTTTGGAGTCAAGTTGTCTGTTGCGATACCCCAAGCCATAGGAATTTCTCTCCGTAACAATTGGGGCTGCCATTATGTACTATCAGTTACATGTATTGATCAACTCCCCTTGTTTGATCCTTGGTCTCCATTTTTATATTGAGACATTGATACGAGCATGGGTATTCTCACCTCATCCATATATATTATATAT